>JAPKLY010002649.1:2684-23211 GCA_026898435.1 Prunella vulgaris | reverse complement strand
ATGGACCTGGGCGAGGTCCTCGTGAGGGTAGGGACAAGCCTCTTGGGCGAGCTGCGTGGGCGAGCTGCCCCCCAGGTGGGCGAGCTCCGGACCTCCGTGGATCCAGGTCGGTCCTGGCGACCTGCCAAACCTTGGTGATTGTTCATATACTAATTACATTAGTTCGCCAGTCCAATATTTGCCCCCCAGCTCGCATGTGTCATGACCTCGTCAAATGTGCAGGCGAGCTGGAGAACTTGAAATTCGGCGAACTATCTCTGGGTGATTGCCGAGCTATGAGGCGAGCTCGGTGAGGGCGGTTATCCCTGGTCGTCGTGGTGTGGGAATCCAGGGGTCATGCACGCCTTTTGAGACCTTAGTTCCCGCCCCCAATCGGACCAACTTTCAAATTTCTTGCAAACAGGTCCCTGTATTTTGTGGATATCGCACCTCGCCCCGACGTCTATAAATAGGGGGAAACGAATTCATTTTCTCACTTCTTGCATTTCGAATTCTCAGAGCTTTCCCGACGACCGATTTTTCTTGTGCTCGACGGATTTTCGAAGGCTCTTCAAGGTAGGATTCGATTTCTTCTCCCTTCTCTTCTATCTTTTATTTGATTTTTCTGTTATTCCTTCCGGATTACGGGGTTTCGGACCATGGATTGTACCGAGAACCTTTACATTTCCCTGACTCTTAGATTACTGGACTTTGAGACCTTTGAACTCCTCTGAGACCATGTCGATGCGCTCTCCGAGTAGAACCCTGTCGGACCGAAACCGGATAAACTGCCCATAATTGAGGATAAGCCACCTCGGGTTTCGTATGTGGAGATTGGCTCCAGCTCTGAGGCGACCTCGGTAGCTCGCCAGGTCTCCAGCGAGCCGCTTGGCGAGCTACCTGGCGAGCTACGTCCCGACCCGGAGTAAGGAGCCTCCAGTTCCATGTACCGTGAGGTATGGGAGAAAGGTGGCGAGGTTGCCCAGGAGGAAAGAGTTGCCAGCAGCAACGAAGGACCCGAGGAGGTTGAGGAGGGCGCTGCCGAGGTCGGTGAGGAGGGTGGCGAGCTGGAGGAGGTCACGCTCGAATGGTTTCGCCGTATTGGTTTTCCCGAACCTCAGCTGGTTGAGTACCAGGTCCCCGCCCAGGTGGCTCATCCATTTGATTGGAACGAGTATGTCGCCGAGTACGCGGCGAGCTTCCCTTGTCCAAATCGGGTACCTCGCGCTGACCTCGCCGACCTGGAAGAAGTTGTCCCTTCTGAGTATAAGGCTGGCGAGGTGGAGAGCCTTATCGATGAATGCGACCTGCCTATCATACGTAGGGAGTATCGCATCCTACTGGATATTCTTATGTATGCCCCGATGAAGGATGAGCGGGCCGACGCACCTCCCGAGGGGATGACTGCCTTGAACGTGGATGTCCTGAGGGCCGGGCTTACTTTGCCGCTGCACCCGATCCTTGGCCAATACCTTGCTGACAATAATCTGGCCATCACCCAGCTCACTCCGAATGCGTGGAGCAACCTCCTCGCCGCCTTGTCTGTTTTTGGGTTGGAGGGTTATGAGAACGCGACAACCTCGGCGGACCTGGGCGAGCTCTTCGCCGTGACCAAGCGGGCGCAGGACGGCGCGGGGTATTATTACCTGAAAGCTCGTCCAGGGGAGAAATTTCTTGGGGAATTGCCCAATAAAGTCCGTGAATGGAAGAAGCAGTTTTTCTTCATCGGTAGAGATTGGTGAGCCTCCAACACGTATCATGGACGGGGTGACCGTATTCCCACCCCAGGGGGATATGGGGAAGCCAGCAGTAGGTCGTTTATTTCGGTGTGCGTGGGTTGAATTAGATATACTAATTCTAATTTCCTTTTCTTTTGCAGTTCCGAAGCGACACAAATCCAGTCGGGGCAGGCCTAAAGTGTCGGAGCAGTTCGACGTGGTGCGCGCCATTTGCTGTTTGAGAAGCGAGAAAGACAGACAGGTCGCCCATCTGTGCGCGCACCATTGCCTGCGGCTCGCCGGACTCCTCACACTACCGCACCACCTTGACATCCAAGGTCCCGAGCTCCCAGGTCTAACTCTTTGCAGCTCGCTTATGGGGGGGGTAGCTCGTCCATCATGCTGACATTTGTATTTTTTGTGCAGGTGGTAGCTTCGTTGCTATCCCGATCGCCGAGATCCCCGAGGCCTATCAACTCGTGAAAGAGCGATTTGAGATGGGCCCACCTCGCCCCAATAGACTCGCCCCGCCGTCTGTGCTCGCGCTGGAGGCGAGCAAGAAGGCAGAGCTAGCCTCTAAAAAGGGCGAGGCTGGTGGGTCGGGAGCCCAAAAGGAGAAAGCCAGGGCTCCTGATAAATCCAAGGCATCAGAGGTCGCCCGGGCCGGGCGAGGTGGAGGACGAGCTGTTGCCCCCTCCGAGCGAGGTCGAGGGAAGAGGGGGGCCCAAGGTGGTGGTGGCTCCCGAGCTGGCGGGGAGGATCCTCCGGCTCGCAAAAGAACGAGATACATCGGTCTGGTCGACGAGGAGTCCGACCGGGCTGAGAGGACCTCGGCGAGGTCAGGACAGGGGAGCTCTGTCCAATCCGCCGCCCCGCTGGCGGCCACGCCCATTCGGAGTTCGCCCCCTTCGCCTTCTCCGTTCGGGGTGCAAACCACCGACGACACGTTACTGGGCTGGGATCCTGACCGAGCTCAGTAAGTAGCTCGCCCAATAGACCCTCATTGCTTTTCAATCTTTTATTTTTCTAACAGTTTTCATCTGTTTTAATCTTGCAGTTATGCCCCAATCGCCTTCCCGAACCGCCACGAGGCTCTGCATGCCTTTGAGCGATCTCGCTCCCTCACTTCGATGCGGAATCTCCCTCCGGGCATAGCCCGGGACGCTGTGAGCGAGATGCCTAGGCATTGGACGACTCCGTTGGTGGCGGGCATTAACAGTCAGGACCTGAGGGAGAACCTCCTTCTCTCGGGCCACTATGCGAGTAGATTGGTGCTCGCCAATCAAAAGGCCCTCGAGCAGGTTGCCGAGTTGGAGGCGGGTCGCTCCGAAAGGAACAAACGGATGCTGGCGCTGGCGGACTCCACTGACAAAGCGAAGAAACAGGCGCAGCTCGCCGAGGAACGGGCTGAGGCATCGCTGGCCGCTGAGCAAAGCGCCCTTCAGCAGCTCGAGGCCGTCCAACGTCGGCTCGCCCGACTCGAGGAGGAGACCGAGGCAAGGATAAGGGTGAAGGAAGAGGAGCTCGCCACCCAGCTCGCCCAGGAGGTCGGCAGCCACGGGATCACAAAGAAAGACCTCGCACTGCAGCGGGGTTTAGTGAAGAGCTCCAACGCCGAGTGCGAGAGGCTAAGGGCCGAATTGGAGGCGAAAGCCCTTGAGGTCGCCGAACTACGCAACAGTGCTGCCTCCTCGGTCGATTCGGTAGCTGCAAGAGCCGAGGCCTCGGATCGGGGATTCGTGCAATGTTACGCCGAGGTTCTAAGGGCCCTCTGGTGGGCGTGAGCCCATCATGATGATGAGGTAAAGGCGGTAGTGGGCGAATTCAAAGAATGCTTGGACAGGGTCCCCTTCCCTGATGATGCCGAGCTGGATATTGGCGACCTCCCCGAACTTGGAATTCCATTGGATTTTGTTCCGGCACGGTTCAAGATCATCAATACTATCCCAGTGCCGGAACTGAATCTGGGCGAAACGGAGGTCGCCGACCAAGAAGAACGGACTCCGCCCACTATGGAGCAGCTCCAAGAGGCGTGCGGGGATGCTATGCTAAATCTGGGCGAGTTCGATGCCAGCGGGCTTACTGGCAACATCACTTCAGAGGCCGAGCTTGCCCTTCCTGGTGCCCAGGTCGCCCCTATTCCCGCCGAGGTCGCCTCCGCCCCTGCTGATGCCCCCGAGACTTAGGTTTTTCCTTGCTTTCTTAGATTAGCTTTTACTTTCCAAGTTGTAGTAGGTCGTCGGGTTGTGGAGCTCGCCCAGAAGGAGCTCCATTTTTGTAGTCTTCACTTTTTGTCCAAGTAGATTTAGCTCGCCGGGCACGTGCAGCTCGCCCAGAAGGAGCTTTTTGTGATTTAAAGACGGCTAGCTGGTCGGCCTTTGTGGCCAGCACCACTACTCATACTTAGGATTTTTTCAAGTATATTTTTGGCTTGAAAATCTCTTAAGTATCCTTTTGAATATAAGTCGAGCATTTTTTGTCCAACTTTTTTTCATTTATGTTTTTACGCTTTTACGTTATAATTTCTTAAAATAGCTCGTTCTTGTTTATTTTCCTGGTACATAATTGTTCGTCTTATTCTACTTTGAGAAGCGAATCGTTCGTTTTACGTCACTTACGACTACGAATTGTACCTCTGTTTTGAGAGTGCGTATTCTTCGTCTTACGCCACTTAAGGCCGCGAATCGTTCATCTTAAACCACTTAGGGCAGCGAACTGCACTTCGATTGATTCACGTTGGGCCATTGGGTTTCATGAACCTTGCCTTAGACATTTTTATCTTTTTCGAGAATTTTTCTAACTTGTGGCAGTAGGTGCTTAGCAACCCTTTAAGAAGGGTACCTTCGCGACCTTGGGCACTTTGGCCTTTGCCTTCGAGCTATTCAATTACAACGCTTGGGACCTTGGTCCTTGCGCACCGCGGATTTTTGGGCCCATGGGCGAGCTGGGTTTGGCGAGCTGGGCCTGGTGTAGTGGGCGACTTGGTGTAGCTCGCCTGGTTGGAGAGCTGCACAGGTCTAAACACTTGGGAATTTTTCTGAATTTTCTGAATTTCTCTGACTTTTTATAGCTACGTAATTTACATCGGTTGCCATCTACATTTTTTATGCCAACCTTCGACTAGTCTATTACAGGATTCTAGTCTATTGGTAGAACTTTTTTAGATGTGCCGAGCTCCAGGTGTATGACGAAGCTTTGCCTTCTGCGTCTTCTAGATCATAGGTACCGTTCGGCCAGGCTGCAGTGACCCGGAATGGTCCTTCCCAATTTGAACCAAATACACCTGGTGGGGCCATCAATTTCTTTTTCAACACCAGGTCTCCGACCTTGAACTTTCGGTCTCGGACCTGCGAGTTGTAATATTTTTCCGCTCTGCGCTTGTAGGTGGTGTTTTTCATTTCTGATGAAGCTCTGGTTTCTTCGATCAGATCTTTTTCTATTGCCAAGGCTTCATCATTCTTTTCTTCATCATATCCCACCACCTTCCAAGTTTTGTTCTGGACTTCTACCGGGACTACGACTTCAGTCCCGAAGGCTAGGGCAAACGGGGTCTCCCCGGTACTGGCCCTATAGGAAGTTCTGTAAGACCATAGGACCTCCGGGAGTTCATCTGCCCAGCTTCCTTTCTTTTCATCGAGGCGGAGCTTTAATATGTGTTTCAAAATCTTGTTTACCGCCTCGACTTGGCCGTTCGACTGGGGGTGATACGGAGTTGAGTAGTGCTTCTTGATGTTCCATGAACTGCAGAAGTCCCTCAACTTCTGTCCGTCGAACTGCCTTCCATTATCAGTGATGACCGACTGCGGGAGTCCAAACCTGCAGATCAGGCTTTTCCAAATGAAGCCGATCATCCTTTCTTGGGTTATGGTTGTGAGAGCTTCGGCCTCAGCCCACTTAGTGTAGTAGTCTACTGCTACAACAACAAACTTTACACCGCCTCTACCAGGTGGAAATGGGCCGATCAAGTCGATACCCCATTTCGCGAAGGGCCATGGGCTGAAAACCGACCTAAGCTGGTTGGCTGGGAGTGGATGTTAGGTGCGAAAAGTTGGCACTTTCGGCATCTTCGAGCGAAGCTGATGGCATCCTTGCGGAGAGTGGGCCAGTAGTAGCACTGTCTGATCGTTTTATATGCCAATGCTTGCCCCCCAGCGTGACTCCCACAAATTCCTTCGTGAATTTCTTCTAACACTTCGGACCCCTGCTTCTTAGTTAGGCATTTGAGTAGGGGTAGAGAGAATCCACGTTTATAGAGCTGGCCATCCAGCAGCGTATATCTGGCAGCTTGCTTTACTAACCGGCTAGCTTCCCAGGCGTCTACGGGGGTTGTTCCGTCTGCTAAGTATTTTCGGATTGGAGTGCACCAATCTTCACCATCTTCGCTATCCTCTTGCCCCCCACTCGAGGTCTGATTTATCTTGTAATCGGACATCGAGGGGTTTTTCAGTGTGGTGATCACAACCTCCGTGAATTCAGCTTCGCCGTTGCTAGTAGCTAGCCGGGCTAGAGCATCTGCCTGTGTGTTTTCTAGCCGCGGTATTTGATTGATGTAAACTTGTGTAAACATCGAGATCAGATGCGCGGCTATCTTCTGGTAGGTCATCATCTGTTGGTCTTTTGCTTCAAATTCCCCCCGGACTTGGGATATTATTAGTTGGGAATCTCCGAAAACTTGAAGATTGGTTGCCCCCACAGCTAATGATAGCCTAAGTCCTGCTATCAACGCTTCATACTCCGCCTCATTGTTGGTTGCTCGAAAGTCGAACCGAATTGCGGAGGTGAAGACTTGTCTGTCTGGGCTGATCAGGACCACACCAGCGCCTGCTGCCATGCTAGTTGATGATCCGTCCACGTAGAGATGCCACGGAGTTATACGCCCCCTCGTCGGATCTTGTGGGAAAGTTAGCTCGACGATGAAGTCGGCCAGTGCTTGTCCCTTGATCGTTGTTCGGGGTGCGTAGGTTATACCGTATTGGCTGATCTCCAGTGACCATTTCAGCAGGCGTCCGGCAGTGTCTGGGCGCTGTAGTATTTGACGCAGTGGGAACGTTGTCAGCACCTCCACCGGATGGTCAAAGAAGTAAGACCTCAATTTTCTAACACTCATCACCAGTGCATAAGCCAGCTTCTCTGTTGGGGTGTACCGCAGCTCAGCTTCATGTAAGACTTGGCTCACGTAGTACACTGGGAGGTGTGTTTTCGCCTCTTCTCGGACCAGGACGGAGCTGATGGCCACCTCCGACGCGGCTAGGTACAGATTTAGCTTCTCTCCAGGTATTGGCTTCGACAGAACCTGTGTATCTGCCAGGTATGTTTTAATATCTTCGAAGGCTCGTTGGCATTCATTTGTCCAGACGAAGTGGTTTTTTAGGTGGAGCTTGTTGGCCTTGGCCGCCTCTTTGTACCTCTGTGTGTTTGCTTTAATTGCCTAAAAAAATGGACGATTTCTGTCGCCGGACCTGGAGATGAATCTGTTAAGGGCCGCCATGCACCCAGTTAGTCTTTGAATTTTTTGGATGGAATCGGGTATCCCCATCTCGATTATGCATTGGACCTGTGTCGGGTTGACCTCAATTCCCCGCTGGCTAACTAGGTGCCCCAGGAACTTCCCAGAGTGTACGCCGAAGCTGGTCTTTTTGGGGTTCAATTTCATGTTGTAGTGGCGCAGTATGTCGAAAGTCTGTTTCAGGTGGTCCAGGTGGTCCTCCTTTCTCAAACTCTTGACAACTATGTCGTCCACGTACACCTCCATGGATTTGCCGATGTGTTGGTCGAACATTTTGTTCACCAATCTCTGGTACGTAGCTCCGGCATTGATGAGTCCGAACGGCATCCTTTCCCAGCAGTACATGTTCTTGTTGGTGTAGAACGCAGTGTGTTCCTGGTCTTCCGGGTGTAGAGCTATCTGATGATAGCCTGCAAAAGCATCCATGAATGTCATCATCTCATGGCCTGCAGTGCTGTCTACCAGCTGGTCAATGTGAGGTAGTGGGAAGTTGTCCTTCGGGCATGCTTTGTTCAGGTCCGTGAAGTCAATGCAGAGTCTCCACGTCCCGTTGTGTTTCTTCACCAGGACGGGGTTCGCGACCCACTGCGGACACAAAGCTTCCTTGATGAGCTTGTTGTCTAACAACTTCTCCACCTCAACTGTTAGAGCTGTGTACTTGTCTGGTCCATATTTTCTTCACTTTTGGCGTACGGGTCTCCTCGTCGGATCTATGTTAAGCCTGTGGCAAGCATGTTCCAACGGGATCCCCGTCATGTCTTCGTGGGACCAGGCAAATATGTCCAGGTTGGACATCAAGAATAGCTCCATCCTCGACCGGTACGGTTCAGGTAACTCAGAACCGATGAAAAGTTCTAAGTCCCTTTCTGGGTCCACCGGGAGTGCCGTCAACTCCTCCATGGGGGTTGCTTTTCTCTTCTGACATTTCCACCTCGGGTCGTTGATGAACTCGTCCCACTCCCCTTGTGACATCTGCGCAGGCTCGTGGCCTATGCGCGGTTCGAGGTCATCGGGTTGGCTTTCAGCTTGGGTGAGCTTGTCGGTTGTGAACACCTCCGGTAGTCCGTCAGCTTGGGATGGTGTGGTGACTTGGGGAGTTGGGTCAACGTCCATGGGTGTTGGTTCTTGACCTCCCGTAGGTCGCCCACCTTGAGCCTCATCAGCTACCTCCAAGGGAGTAGGCTGCTGCCCCTGCGCAGTTACCGACCCCTGCGCAGGTCTCAACACTTGAGTTTCTTCTACGCCCTCCATTGGTGTCGGTTGTGTGTCTTGCACAGGTTCACCGCCTTGGTTGATTTCTGCCAAATCGCCTACCTCCATCATCTCAGTTTCGACCGAGATGACGTCTAGGATGTTTGGCTCGTCTGCAGGGATCTGTACGTCCTCTTCGAGGATGTGGACTTGTGTAACGGATTTCTTGACCCGGTCATCTTTGATTTGGAGTAAACACTCTCGGGCCTTTTTCTGGTCACCTTTTATAGTTTCGGCACCCTTTGGAGTTGGAAATTTTAAACAGTAGTAGTAGGTCGAACACGCCGCTTTGAATTCATTAATAAAAGGGCGGCCAAGGAACCCGTTGTAGGAGGACTGCTGGTCAACAACTAGGAAATCTATGAGCCTAGTCAGTCTCCTTTCGGGGTCCTCAGCCGATACAAGTTGGACGCTCAACCTAACACTACCTAGGGGGACGGTTACAGCTTCTCCGAACCCCACTATCCTAGCATTGCTAGGTTCCAGGTACGACTCAAAATCACCTAAGGCATCCAAGGTGGATTTGAAGAGGATGTTGGTGAATGCGCCGGTGTCCACAAGTAGCCTGTGAACTCGGACGTTCATGATGTCAGCGCTTATCACCAACGAGTCGTTGTGGGGCATCAGTACCCCCTCCAGGTCCGCTGAAGAAAATGTCAGCTTGTCAGCGAGCTGTGAGACGGACCTGGGGCCGGAGCTGCCTTCCTGGACTTGATTTATGGCCCGGATTTCGGCCTTTCTCTTTCTCCTGGATATGGAGGATCCCCCGTCCTGGAGACCTCCTGCAGCTCCGATCTCTTCCTTAAGAACCAAGAGTTCCCGAGTAGGCTCCATATTTTACTGAGGTTGGGGAGGTGCCCTCCGTCTGTGATGGGGACCAGGTTGGTCTGCTTCCTCCTCCTCGTCATCGGAGGTAGCCCTCCTCTCGAACCTCGGTCTCTTAGCTGGGGCCTTCTTCACGAACTCGGCCAATTTCCCCTCTTCATAAAATTTCCAGAGTTGCTTGAGGAGGTCTCGGCACTCGCTGGTGAAGTGGCCGATGGCCTGATGGTAGGCACAGAATTTGTTGGGGTTGAGCTTCGTGCGGTCCTGGCGGATCCGCCTTGGCTTCTCCAGCATGGCCTTGCCTTGGACGGCAGTGAAGACATGGTCGACGGAGACAGTGAGGACCTGGTTGAGCTTTTCTTTGAGCTCGTCCCCCTCACCAAAGGCCTTTAAGTTCCGGGGAGCTTTGTAGGTGCCCCCGGACTTCTTCCCGTAGGGCTTCCTTTCCTCGTGGGCACCAACTTCTTTCAGTAGTGCCTCCTGCATAGCCACAAACACCCCCGCCTTGTGGCGGAATTCGCTGTAAG
The DNA here is from genome assembly GCA_026898435.1 of Prunella vulgaris. Classification (NCBI taxonomy): domain Eukaryota; kingdom Viridiplantae; phylum Streptophyta; class Magnoliopsida; order Lamiales; family Lamiaceae; genus Prunella; species Prunella vulgaris. The sequence continues at coordinate 13,405 of JAPKLY010002649.1, read as the reverse complement.
TGTTGGGACATGCGAGGTGCATCTCCTTCCAGAGGTTGGTGCCTCTCCTAAGTCCGGCCATCGCTGCGACGACCTTGGTGTCCTCACTCACTGGCTCGCCTTCCAGCAGGATTTTGTCGAACCTTTCCAGGTACTGCTGGTCAGCTTTGCTCTCGCCTTGTTGGATGTTGGCGAGCCGGTGTTTCTGGGTGAGGTAGGACCCGAACCCAGAGAAGTGGGCCAAGAACTCCCGCGAGAGTTGGCCAAATGAGCAGATTGACCCCGGGGCGAGTGAAGAGAACCAGCGGTGAGCTCGGTCCCCTAGGGTCAGCGGGAAGTTCCGGCACTGGGTGGGGTCGGTGGCGCCGACCGAAATCATGAAATCCGCGTACTTGGCCAGGTGGACTTTTGGGTCCGATTCGCCTTCGTATGCGGACATCACCGGGAATTGAATTTTCTTCTGGACCGGTGCGCGGAGGATGGCAGGTGCCAATGGAGAGGTGGGGAGAGTCGTGGCGTCAGGTCCGCCAGACTTGGCTGCTACTTGTGCTTGTAGCATTTCAACGGCCTTTTTCAGTGAGGTCAGCTCGTCATCTCGGGTCACCTCCGGCGGAGGGTGCTCAAAGGTCGTGCATCTCGCGGACGCACATCCCCGAGGTGCCTCACTCTGGGATGACCTCTCAGTGGCGGGCTGGAATAGGCGTCTGCCGTGGGGGCCTAGCCGGTCAGTGGCGGGCCTCCTCAGCCTTTCGTGAGCTGATCTGCGTGGCTGCTGGTCGGAGTCCCCATGGGACGCAGCTGGGACTGCCGTACGCTCATTTTCTTCGTACCTCGGGCCCAGGCGGCCTTGGAGGACTTCCCTCCTTTGAGATTGGTGGGTGCCAGATGCCCCGGTGTAGGCCGACTCCCTTCCAGTGTAAGGAGCGGGACCCTCCTCCACCATTTTGGCTTTGCCGGTCCTCTCCCTGCGCTGGCGAGCTTGTGCCGAGCTTGTCTCTTGCTCGGTGGGGAGTACGCTGTAGTCCCCCCTGGTTTGGGTGCCCTGGGTGGGCCTGGTCTGCTCCCTGGTTTCGGCGGCTGGAGCTCGCCTGGGTACTAGGGCGAGCTCGTCCTGCTGTCGCTACTGCAACCTTTGTAGGGTCGCGATGGTGCGTTGGAGCTCGTCAGGATTGCTGACCAGGTCCCTCAGAGCGGGGGCCAAGTCTTCCTGGGTCACCGCAATTCGCGGAGGTCGCGGAGCTGCGGTGCTCTTCTGGGGAGGTGGTTGTGATGTCTCCACCACCTGGCGTGAGGTCTCCACCTCGGCCTGGTTTTGGTCGCCCCCTTTAGACCTTCCCGCAGCTGCGGAGGCCTGTCCCTTGGCGGCTCGAGTGTTAGCCATTTTTGGGTTTCGGAGGGGGTAACTTGCTGAAGGGCGTCGAAGTGGAGGGAGGTCGCCGGAGTGGTGGAGGTCGCCGGAGTGGTTGTCGTCCAGCTTCGGCGGAGCTGTGCAAGCTTTCGTCTAGCCTCGCGTGTGACGAATTGTCCGAAATTCAGTTTATTCGTGTGCACGCGCGCGTTTGAAAACTTGTTCCGGACCGATTTCGTGAAATCCGAAGACTCGGGTTTTTGTCTGGAAATCTGGGTTCTTCGTTCAAGGGATGAGGGTGTATGTGTATCTTCAAGTGTTCTTTGAGTTTTACCAAGAACACCTTCAAATCTTCAAACCTTCAACCAAACCCTAACTTTTTGTTCTTGAAATTTTTTCTTTAATTTTTCAGATTCAAAGGGGCCAAAACCCCCCTCCTTCTAGCGCCAAATTGTTGATAGAATTTATTAACGGTATTTGTTTATGTGGCTAATATAACATGTAATTCTACCAAACAATAATCCAAGAATTTATGTTCTTGGATGTAATATGAGGAGGGAGAGTAGAGAGTTTAGAGAGAGAAATATTGCAGTGTGGATTGTATTAATTTTCAGAATTGTGAGAGTTGTCTGAATAGTACAAGAGAGGTCTTATTTATAGGTGTGTGAGTGTGAGAAGGCACCTTACGAGCCTATGTGGCTTCCGGTGTTGACGAGTGTTCCTTACCCTCGTCTTGGTCTCTCACACTGCTTCCTTTATTATGCCTCATCCTACTACTATGCCTTAGACTAGATGGGCCTCATTAAAAACCTCACCGTAAACCACCCTTATGGATAAACCGGACGGAGGGAAAAAGAGTGCAACCATCGGGACCTAACAGGCTATAAGACGAGCTCCTGGGTGAGCCTACGGGCGAGCTCCAACGCCTTGTGTGATTTTCTAGGTGTCATGCGGCGATGGACCTGGGCGAGGTCCTCGTGAGGGTAGGGACAAGCCTCTTGGGTGAGCTGCGTGGGCGAGCTGCCCCCTAGGTGGGTGAGCTCCGGACCTCCGTGGATCCAGGTCGGTCCTGGCGACCTGCCAAACCTTGGTGCTTGTTCATATACTAATTACATTAGTTCGCCAGTCCAACAAATAAGATAAATATAGAAATCAAATGTAATTGTGATATATTAATATTTAAAAAAATAAAAAAATAAGTTTGTTTTGGCACGATAGCCTGGTGGCCCGTCCTGACCCTGAAAATATGTGATCCGATATCAATCGGGCCAGCCTGGCCCAAAAAATATTTGGCCCGGCGGCCCGTTTGACACCTCTAGCCCCGATTAGTGTAATGTTAAATAGTGCTTTTAACGGTCGTTCACTTTTCATGTTGTTTTAGTTTTAAAGGCATGTGTATTTTAAGTGTATTGTAAAATGACAAAAAATTGTATAAATTCGAGTTTATGCGTAACAGTGATATGGGTTCATATGAATTCGAGTTCATAAGAAACCTATTCTTTTAAAAATATTAATCTATTCTATCTTTTTTGTAATTATCTCCATACTTTTGATTTCGATCTGTTTCAATTCTATCTTAACATTATTAAAAGAAAAAATAAAATGCAATATAAAGACTCATTTTGATTGATTAAAAAAGTTAACAAAGTAATTTTATAAAAATATGTGTATTAAACACAAATATAATGATAGATTTGGGAAGGAGTGAGTATTATGATTGAAAAGATATTTTTATTTGAAAAAAAAATTATATCAGATCGTCTCATGATATGAGACCAATATAAATATGTAACTTAGGTGGCGCTTGGTAGGTCATGCTAAAATATGATAGATTTTAATATGGTTGAGATATTAGTAGTGGATTTAATAATGTTATTGTTTGGTAGATAAGATAAATAAAAATTAATATTTAATTATTATTATTTGGTAGGTGATAAAAAATTTGAATAACTTTTATAATATTGTTTGGTAGGTTATAGTAGTATAAATTTAGTAAGGCATAGTCTTGTGTGCACCAATTGCACCGTGCAACTCAAGTTACACAAAATACTATTGAAAAGTCGCACATATTATTACTGAAAAATGTATCTTTAATAGTGTAACTTTTCAGTAATAATTTGTGTGACTGTTTAAAAATACACTTGAATTGCACGGTGTAACTGGTACACAAGACACTTAGTAGTTGCGGACCACAACCTTTTGGTTTGACTAAGCAAGAGAGAAGGAAATAGAACTCTATCATTTTCTGAAATCACCACTCAATTGACCTTGGAAGCCAAATACCATGGGTGCTGAAATTCGCAAAGGCCTACACTATGCTCTATTGCCGCCAACCACCATTAATCGGAGACGGAGTCCTCCACTCGCCGCCGCTCACGCTAGCAAGAATCTTCACTGGAATCAAAGGGAAAGTCAATCAATAGCTCAATGCCCAAACTCCCAACACTTGAAATTATCTAAAACTAGGGAAATTATCACTTTTAAAAAGTGATATAATTTTAATAAAAAATAATAAATATTTTTAAGAGAAATGATAGTCATTTTTATAAAAAATATTATATTTTTTATTAAAACTTTATTACTTTTTAAAAATAATGTTTTTTTATTAATAAGTGATTGGTCTCATTACATTGACAAAAATTTATATAAACTCGAGTTCATGGTGAACTCAATTTGTCAATTATCATTGTTATGTATATACACTATCATTGTTATGTGTATGTACTGTCACTGTAAAAAATAAAATATATTTTTATAATAGTGATAATATATATAAATAAAAGTGATATTGATTATATATAGCAGTGACAGGAGTTCACGTGAACTCGGGTTCACAGGAGACTTACTCCATGTCACGAGACGGTCTCACGCAAAACTTACTCCTTTTATTTTTAGTAAAAAATTATTTATTTATGGTTAAATCGAAGTAGATGTAACTTTCAGTAATAATAAAGATAATATTTTTTAGTGAAAATATGAATGATTTTTTAAAACTACACTGTTGATAAAAGGATCTAAGCTTGAAGATTAGATAATAACCAAAGTATAAATAAGCAAGAATGGATAAGCTGCTCGCCCACATGCTCGCCCGAGCCTAGAGGTGTCAAAGCAACAAGCCTACGTGGCCATTCCCCAGTTGCTCGCACCAATGCTCGCTGTGCTGCTCGCCATATTGGTCGCCCGAGGCTCTGAGTATGACAAAGCAATAAGCTTATGAAGCCAGGACTAGGTTGCTCGCCTTGGTGCTCGCCCACCTGCTCGCCCCCATAGTCGCCTTCAGCCTGGATATGACAAGGCAGCAAGTCAGTAGGATAGGCCTACGTTGCTCGCCAAAATGCTCGCTCCCTTGCTCGCTGCACCGCTCGCCCCCTTGCTAGTCCCTTCTTCGAAGGAAAGAAGGTTCAAGATGTCCAAGGAACCTGCATGAAAGGTTCGAATCATAAGGCTGGAGTTAGTGGAGCAAAACTTTGAGGGGGTGACAAGTGGAGGACACTTGTCACCCCCAGAAGCCATATGGCTTAAAAAGGTGCCACCTCACTAAATAGAGGGTATAAATACTTGTAATAAACACATTTGTAAGGATCTGAAATCCAAATACAAAGAGCTCACTTATAAAATTTCTCTCTCTATAATTCTCTCTATATTTCACTTAATAATTCTAGTGATCATCTTTAATTATTGTTTGAGTGATTTTCATAGACCAATTAGCCACATAACATTACAATTAGTAAAATCATTCAACAATTTGGCGCTAGAAGGAGGGTCCGAACCTCCGTCGATTGAAGAATTCGATACTCATTCTTCATTATTTCTCAAGAACACCAGGAACGCCCTTCGAAGTTCGGTAAACGTTTTGAGGAATATCTTCAATTGTGAGTGTTTTCAAGAATTTGTTGTCTTCGAAAACACGAGCTAGAAAAGATTTCTTTAAAAACTCATTTACTATACTCAATTATCACCGGAAATAATGACGAGACATACGTACGAAGCCTCCCACGATGAATCCCACACAACCTCGACGAGTCGAAGGTGGAGAGGAAAGGGACCATCCGGACACCGTCGAACTGAACAAGCTCGTGTCCCGGCGTTACCAGCGGCTCCAGTCGGTCAACAGATTGAAACTACCATTGAATCAATGGTTAGAACACCCGAGGACATCGAGAGAGCGATGACCACCCTGAAACAATTATAAAGGCAGCAGATGGTAGTGGCACATCAACCGGTGATTCAGGTTGCCCAGACTGAGACGAGACATGATACTCGGAAGAAGCCAGTGGTGGAAATGTCATACCCGAAAGTTCAAGAGGCAAACAAAAAATGTCTGATCGCCTCGGACCACAGCCCAACGCTCAAATCAGCGACCAGCTGGGCGACCAGCTGACCAAGCATATGACCAACCTGAACGCCTTGACGGGTCACAAGGCGATAGGCGCAGTAATCAAAGTCATCACTCAGAGGGTAGAAGGTTGGAGCATTCATACCACCAAGAGCCTTGCGAGTCTGATGCCCGGCATCAACGTAGGCCTGTGCAAGAAAGGTTGAGGAGACGGGCATTCGAGAGATTAGGACCAAATGCTGCAAGTAACCTCCAGCGACCACACCGGGAAATCGCCCGAAGTGAGGGACTGCCGGGGGCAGCACGTCATCATGAGGTGCACCCGGAACAGCCTCTAGGAGGAGGATCATCCCGTGGGTCGTCCGTTCTAGAGATTGAAAAGTTGAAGAAAGCTGTGGAGGACTTACAACACCAGGTGGCCATCAAAGACAAGGTGGAGACGTACACATCACTTCCAGTATCACCGCTGTCACCAGTCATCCTAACTGCACCTATCCAGAAGAAAATACAGTTTCCCTCACTAGTGTTGTACGAGGGAGAGTCTGACCCCAAGGTTCACATCTCAAAGTATGCCGATTATATGATATCAATGGGGGCATCGGATGCGACGCAATATCGGAACTTTCCCTTAACTCTTGGAGACCGTGCACACAGATGGTTCTCAGTATTGACACCTGGATCGATTCAATCATTTGGGCAGTTAACCCGGGAGTTCCTGTCCCACTTTTCGGGATTTGGGACGTATCTGACACAAAAGCACTGGTTGGCCAACATCTCGGAAGGGGCCGAGGAAACTGACCAGCAATACCTGGAACGGTTTGATAAAATCCTTTTGGAAGGTGAAGCGGTCAGTGACGACACAAAGGTTGTGGCAGTCATGGCGGGACTGCGTAAAGGAACGAACCTGTGGAAGGAAATGCATCTGGCCTGTCCTAGTACATACGCCGAGTTCCGCCATAAAGCTGGTGTGTATGTCGCAATGCAAGAAGCAATGGCCAAGCAGTTAGGTCCAGAGACTGAGGACAAGAAGAGTGGAAAGAAGCTTGGTGGTAGTGGTTACAAGGCCCCGAAGAATTTGAAATCATTTGGGGACACGGCGGAATATAAGGAAAAACTGAACCAAGTGTTGACTACCACAATTGACCACGTCTTCACAGCTGTGAAGGATCAAGATATGTTGGTTGCACCTCGGAGGATCAGGCAGGATCGCAGCAAGCTAAACCCAAACAAATTTTGTGCGTACCATCAAAGTATCGGGCACTTCACTAGTGAGTGCCGCGATCTGTTGAAACAATTGTGGAAATTTTATGAAGATGGAAAATTAACCGAATTCGTAAAGAAGGCTCCGGGAAAAAGGCAACGTCCGACAAGACAGGAAGCCTCGGATGATGAAGGAAGTGATGAGGCAGAGAGGGCCCCGAATAGACAAGTAAGGAGAGGTCCACCAGCAAGGCCAATACATCTTGAACCTAACCGTGAGATCCTTATGATTGAAGAAATTGGTTCGGCTGGAGGAATGGCAGATGGCCGTCCTACATCAAAAAAGTAGAAAAAGGCAGAGATTCGGGCGGTCAATCAGGTACAGGAGATGGGGTCCGGATCGAAAGCAACTACTAAACCAACTGTGGATTTGACTTTCTCTCAAGCAGATCTCGAAGGGATCCTTACACCGCACAACGACTCCTTGGTTATCAGCGCCAATATCATGAACGCAAGAGTGCACCGACTGATAGTGGATACTGGAGCCTACACAAACATCCTATTCAAAAAGACACTAGACCAGTTAGGAGATTACGAATCATACATAGAGGATTGTAATCACAAGATAGTGGGATTCGGAGAGGCTGTGACCGTCCCACTAGGTGTAATAAGATTGCCCGTAGAACTTGTAGCGCTAGAGGACCCGGAAAGGAGGATGACAAGGTTGTTAGATTTCTTAGTTGTAGATCAACCATCCACCTATAACGGGTTCCTCGGCCGCCCTTTTATTTCCAAATTTAAAGCCGCATGTTCTACTTACTACTATTGTATTAAATTCCCAACTCTTAAGGGTGCAGGTACGGTAAAAAGAGACCAGAAGAAGGTGCGAGAATGCCTATTAACTCTGAAAAAGCCCGTTAACCAGGTGTTAGTGTTTGAAGATCTAATATCACAACCCTCCACAAGCGAGCCGAGTGGTTTGGATGATGTCTCAATAGACACCGAAATGATGGAAGTGGACCAAACGTCGGAGGATATGGCGATAGATAATGCACTCCAGCAAGACCGGCCGAACGAGGAACAGACGGTTAATAACCCAAAGAATCAAGATCAAGATCCTGCAACCATAGCCAGAGAGAGTGGTGAAATGGAAGCAGCGCCGGAAGTTCAGACAAAGGCCCCGGAAGACATTGAGCCCCGGTTGGGTTATGAACCCATCCCGGTGGGGATGAAAGTACACCTCGAAGGACCAATTGATGATCCCAGGTGGAAAGATAAAAAGCGACGCGCCACACCAGTGGAGGAGCTCAGATCCATACAAGTTGATCCAAATAAAGAGGATCTAGAACTCTTTATCGGGTCAGAGTTGGAGGAACCTTATAGAAGCCGAATGGAGGAATTCCTTCGGGCAAACCTCGATGTGTTTGCATGGTCACACGAGGATATGACCGGAATACCGGTGGAGCACGCATGCCATCGCCTGAACATAGATCCCACAAAGAAGCCTGTCCGTCAGAAGAGAAGAAAATATGGGCCAGACAAGTATGAGGCATTGACCGGTGAGGTGAAGAAACTTTTGGACAATAAACTCATAAAGGAAGCACTATGTCCTCAATGGGTGGCGAACCCTGTCTTGGTCAAAAAGCCAAATGGAACATGGAGGCTATGTATAGACTTCACAGATCTTAACGCCGCATGTCCAAAGGATAACTTCCCTCTACCCCACATCGACCAGCTGGTAGACAGTACGGCGGGACATGAACTAATGACGTTTATGGATGCCTTTGCAGGTTATCACCAGATTGCCATGCACCCCGATGATCAAGAACATACAGCCTTCTATACAAATAAAAATTTATTTTGTTGGAAGAGGATGCCCTTCGGGTTGATCAACGCCGGCGCCACATATCAGAGGTTAGTCAACAAGATGTTCGACCAACACCTTGGTGACACAATGGAGGTCTATGTGGACGACATTGTTGTGAAGAGTCTTAGAAAAGAAGACCATCTGGAGCACCTCAAGCAAGCGTTCGACATCATGAGGACGTATAACATGAAGCTTAACCCAAAGAAAAGCAGCTTTGGAGTACAATCCGGCAAATTCCTGGGGCATCTCGTAAGTCAACGGGGCATAGAAGTCAACCCGTCGCAAGTCAAATGTATCCTAGACATGGGACCACCGAAGGATGTACCGGCAGTTCAAAGACTTACCAGATGCCTCGCGGCACTCAACAGATTCATATCCAGATCCGGGGACAAGAATAGACCCTTCTTCGAGTCTATCAAAGGCAAAGGCATCTGCAAAAGAACCGGGAAGACCAACTTTGTGTGGACGGATGTTTGTCAAAAGGCGTTCGAAGATATAAAAAATTACCTCAGTAATCCCCAGATCCTGTCAAAGCCGGTGCCGGGAGAAAAGCTATACTTATACCTAGCGGCATCGGAAGTAGCCATAAGTTCAGCCTTGGTGCGTGCAGAAGGTAAGGCGCATCTGCCAATATATTATGTCAGCCAAGTGCTACATGAGGCGGAACTACGATATTCCCCAATGGAGAAATTGGCATATGCATTGGTGATGAGTGTGCGGAAGCTCCGGCCATATTTTTTCGACCATCAAGTGGAAGTTTTGACAACATTTCCCTTGAGGCAGGTCTTACATAGACCTGATACTGCCGGACGATTACTAAAGTGGTCACTAGAGGTTAGCCAGTATGGTATAACATACGCACCCCGAACAGTGATCAAAGGGCAGGCTCTGGCAGACTTTATAGTAGAGCTAACCTACCCTCAAGATCCGACGAGGGGACGTATTTACCCATGGCACCTCTATGTGGACGGCTCAGCAACAAGTTCCGCAGCCGGAGCGGGTGTCGTCCTGATAAGTCCTGATAAACAGGTGTTCACCTCCGCAATAAGGTTCGACTTCTTAGCAACAAACAACGAAGCTGAATACGAGGCACTTATCGCGGGTTTGAGACTATCATTAGCTGTGGGGGCAACTAGACTTCAGGTTTTCGGAGATTCACAGCTAATCATATCTCAAGTCCGAGGAGAGTATGAGGCGAAGGACCGATAAATGATCATTTACCAAAGGATCGTTGCACACCTGATATCAAAGTTTGAGCAAGTATACATTGAGCAGATCCCCCGACTAGAGAACACCCAAGCAGATGCTTTAGCCCGGTTAGCCACAAGCACCGGAGAACCAAGCATCTCAGAAGTGGTGGTCACAAAGTTAATTAATCCTTCAACATTTGATTATGTTAATCAAGTGTTGAAGAGGGGGCAACAGATAATCAATAGCCAGCAACAGTCTCCCGATGATTGGCAAACACCTATCAGTAAATACATGTCCAACGGAGAGCAGCCAGGAGATCCATGGGAAGCACAGCGGATTGTGAAGCAGGCCGCAAGATACACGATGGTCGAAGGGCAGTTATATAAAAGAGGAATCTCACTCCCATTACTCAAATGTCTTTCTTCGGAAGAAGGGCAGAAGGTGTTAAAGGAAATCCATGAAGGGATATGTGGAGGACATGCTGGGGGGCAAGCCTTGGCTTACAAAACCATCAGGCAAGGGTATTATTGGCCGACACTACGAAAGGATGCTATCAGATATGCTAAGAGATGCTTGAAGTGCCAACAGTTCGCTCCGAGCATCCACACCCCAGCACAAGAATTGAAGTCAGTATATAGTCCGTGGCCATTCGCTAAATGGGGTATCGACTTGATCGGCCCATTCCCTCCCGGGAAGGGAGGGGTAAAATTTGTAGTGGTGGCCGTGGACTATTACACTAAGTGGGCCAAAGCTGAAGCACTAACGACGATAACCCAAGAGAGAATGATAAGCTTTATTTG
>JAPKLY010002648.1:496-23235 GCA_026898435.1 Prunella vulgaris | reverse complement strand
CTTATTTAATAGATCCTTACTAACTCTTTATTCTTATGATACTTAGCTTTCAAGCATGTACTATTCTCTTGCATAAGAATATGACTTATTTCCATTAATAAAGCTACTAGAAATCCATGTCTTAATGCCTTATAATTTTCGAAAATTCGTTAGAGTATAAGACTCCCTATTTTTCGAAAATATTACTACTACTATCCCAAGTATTATTTAATCCTATCCTTGGTCAAAACCTAATAAAGTCAAATCCCTAGAATTAATTCCTCAATTTCTAACATGCCCATAATGAATTAATACTTAAGGAAATACTATTCTTAGAGGACTAATACTATAACCTCAAACATAATACTTCTTTTTCTTATCCCCATAAATTCGAAACTTAATACTAACTTAAGGGTCAAATTAATATTAATTTGGAAAAATAATACTAGGCAATTAATAAGAAAAACTAAAACATAACAACTTAAAGGACTAAACCTTAAGCACACACAAAGCTCTCGCCCAAAATAAAAATAATTAAGGGACTAAAAGTTGCTGCCTATGCAGGGTGTTACATAAACTCTCACACAAAAATGCAAAAATAAAAAATAAAGAACAAAATCGAACAATCAAACAAACTAGCCGTCTCCCCGGCAACGGCGCCAAAAACTTGTTTGCCTAAATGGTGCCTTCACGCAAGTGTACGCAATCGTTATCGTCGTGGCAAGTTTAACCAAGTTTATTATTTATCGAACTCAGGGAGAGGGCGGATAGTAAGGTATTATTGTGTTCAAATTCGAAATTAACAAAGCAATAAAGGGGAATCGGTATTTAATGTCTACTAGTTTGTCAAAAGAGTAAACTACCTATCACCTTGTTTTGCAAAGTGAGCAAGTTGTGAGAGAGATGTATTAGTGTACTATCCTATGTTTCACACGGTGTTGTATCACTTAATCATGCAATGAGGTATTGTACAATCAATTGAAAAGTCACTCTAACATGCAAAGGTCTCCCTAGATACACATTAGAGCCTCTAATTGTTCTTTCTATTCACACAAGATAATTCTCACTATCTTAGAAATTTTATCAAACACTTAGCATGCAATGGCCTAATAACAAGAAGATTTAGGAAAATAGCCCAACTCTTGTATGAGACTAACTCCCTAATGGCCCATTCAATCAATTGTGCATTCCAAGCATTCATTCAAATCAACATTATAGAGAATTGATCATACAACATCTCAAAGCATTCTTATGATCAACATTAACACCACATTACTCCATAGGAATCATACACTAACACACAAAGGGATTAGCCCATGGAATTGTGTAAACAAAAGAGAAATTGAATTAACTACAGTCATTATCATGCTAAAATTGAATAGAGTATTCAAGAAATTACCTATTACATTAAAAATTGGAAAGATACAATTTACCTCTAAATGCTATCTAATGATCCGGCAATGGAAATTGATATTTAAACGGTAGAAATGTAGCTCTAGTTGAGAGGAACATGCAGCAACGAACGGATTGAAGATCCGAGCGGTAGAGCAAAAGTTATCGTTGAAATAGTAAGAAGAAATCTAAGAAACCCACCTAGTAACTACCTTTCTCTCTCTCTAATCTAATCTAAGAACTAACTAATGACTATCTAATCTTGGAAATCTGATCCTTGAGGTATTTATAGTGCTCACAATGTTTAGTCCAAAGTGCCCTTCATTAAACGTGCAAAAAGACGAAAATAGCCCTGAAATCTGGATTTGAACCGTAAAGCCGCGCGACTCTACCCTCGTGCCTGTCGATCGCAGTCGGCAGCTGGGTCACGCGACCCAGCTGCTGACCACACTCGCACGTCCACTCGCGTGGCCTCTTAGCTGCCGCTCCAGTGGTAAAGCTGCGCGACTCTACCCTTAGGTGTTGCCGACTCGTGTGTACGTGCTGCCTAGCAAGTTGTTTTTTTCATATCTTGAGTACTAGAGCTCCGATTGACTCGATTCTTTTTGTGTTGCGACCCTCTCTCCGAGCTCTTCAACATGGTATACTATTTTCACCAATTGGCTCAACTCAAGAATTCCGGACTTTTCTCGATTTTGCTCGTTTTTTCCTCATTTTGCTCGTTTTCACCTACAAACACAACTTCCTAGACAAAAAGGGTTAATAGCACAAATTATACCATATTAGGGTCAAATATGAACATAAGCACATCAAAACCATATATAAATGGATGCAAAAAGATGCAATTATGACCCTAATCAACATTCATCTTCCTCTTCTTGTTCATTCTTTTATCGTCCTCTTGTATTATCCTTTTTCTTCTCCTCCACTTCTTATTCTTTCAACTCTTCCTTCTCCTCTTCATGATTCCTACGAAAGCTTACACAAGAAGTGACATAGTCCATATCATCATAAAAAGGAATCATATCATAATCAATATAATTGTAAAAAGGATTAGTAAAGCTCTTAAGATCGGAGGTATCTTGAAGATGAGTCACTTTGATCTCTTCATAATCATCTTCATCGTCTTTGATCTCACTTAGGATTTCTCCTTTGCTACCATCAATATCGAAATCAAATTGATCATAAAGATCCTTGTACTCATCATGCTCATCCTCATCATCCTCTTTGCTCTCATCAATTTCTTCTTTTTCATCTTCCTTTTCACACTCTTCTCTTTCCTCTTCTTCTAGTCCATCCTTCTTTTCTTCTTGATTCCTAATCAATGTAGCATGAGGAAATTTATAAGCAATATCATCATTAATAATATGAATCTCATAGTCAATGTAAGCATGAGAAGGTTCAATAGACATTTGAGCTCCAATACAATCTAGAATAGAAAGTGATTTAATCTTCTCATGATGATGATTATCTTCATTTTCCACATGCCCTTCTTCTTCATCATCTTGAGTACCCCCATTTTCCTCCTCACAAGTCTCATTGTCTTGGGTGTCCCATTGCTCCACTTGGAGTCTTATCTTCTCCATTCGCAACTTACTAGCCAGATTTTCCATTTGGAACTTCAAGAGCGTGATTTGGTCACCTTGAGTTTGGAAAAGTCTATCAAACTTCCTATTTTTCTCTTTAAAACTTTTTTCATTCTCCCTTTGAATTTTTTCGAGTTGATTGAGGATGTAGACTAGAGTATCATCAAGGTGGCTTGGAGGAGCTTCTTCATGATGGGAAGGCATAGGAGATGGTGAAGTATAGGAGTATGGCTCTTCATAGGAGTAGGAAGCTTGATATGAATATGGAGTATAAGGATAAGATTCTTCTTGTGGAGGTGGTGGTTGATATGGGTAAGGTTGATAGGTATAGTAATTAGGAGGATATGTGTCTTGTGGGGAATACGAGCAATGATTGTATTCGCCCATCTTCAATCAAGTGCACTCCTACAAAAATAAGCAAGTATCAACACTCACCAAGAATAGTAAAAAAAAAGCAAAATAAAGAAAAGAAATGTAAACAAACATCAACTAGCTTGACAAAGAGACCATTTCCCCGGCAACGGCGCCAAAAACTTGTTTGCCAAAATCGTGTATGATTTCCACGCAAGTGTACGTGTTCGTTGTTATCGTGGCAAGTTAACCAAGTTAAATGTCGAACATAGGGAAACGATGCGATATCAAGCAAGTATTGAATGTCTACAAAGGCTAATAGCTAGGAAAACAAAGAAAGGATCATATTTTCTATCTACTTCACAAAGCAAAGTAAAAACTAACTATCACATCAAGGAAGTGAGCAATTGTGAAGTGTACATAGAAGTAATCCTACTACAGTTCCTCTAGTGTCCTATCCATCATAGCATGCAAAAGTTCTCTAGGTGTCTTAATCAAGCCAACTAGTGTCTAGATCTCTCTACAACACAAGCTAAGGGCTCTATTGGATGTCTAGATCTCTCCACTACTCCCAACACTCTAATTAAGAGGACTAGGCTAATATGCAATTCTCAATGGTCATACAAGCCAAATATCAAACACTTGGTATGCATAAAGTTTTATAGCTATATTCTCATATAATTGCTAACTCATATAGTCTCATACAATCCAATTATACATCCCAAGCATTCATACAAATCATTAATAAGAGAACTAATCCATCAAGATTACTAATTCATGCATAGGATTAACAAGAACTAAATTCACCATAGTATTCATGCAACCATGCAACAAGGATATTAGCCCATGGCTAATTGGGATTGGAAATCAACAATTACCAATCTAATTATCATGATTATGAATTAAAACAAGAGAATTAAAGGAAAACTTACCATAGGTGAAGAAATTGAATACAAACTACAAACCTCCAACATGTTATATCTTGATCCAAAGCTCAAAATACAAAAATGAACTGCAGAATTGTAGCTAATAACGAGACTAAGCTAATGGAACAAACAGATTAAAGATCCAATGGATAGATCAAAAGTTATTGTAGAAAGAAGTATGAAAAAATTTAATAACCCACTAAGTAACTACTCAATTCTCTCTTTAAACTAATCTAAGAACTTGGAATTATGATCAAGATGCCCTTGAGAATCTTATCCTTGAGTATTTATAGTGCCCACAATGCTTGGTCCAATATACCCTACATTAAACGCGCGAAAAGACGAAACAATCCTTGAAATGGTGTCCAACCGAACTGCCGCAAAATCCTGGCTTAACCATCGCACGATCCCACTCGTGATTGCGTGCATGCGGCTCCACCTCGTACGAACCAGAGCCCTTCCGCACGAACCCATGCATGTGGTCGCACAAACCCTGGCTTGGTGGTGCACGATCCCGTTCGGTCGATCCTCGACTTCTTGTTTTCTTCATATCTTGAGTTCTAGAGCTTCGATAGACTCGATTCTTTTTCCGTTGCGACCCTATCTTCGAAATCTTCGATATGGTATATAATTTGCCTTCATTGGATAAACTCAAAATTTCTAAACTTTTACGAACTTGCTCGTCTTTTGCTAATTTCGCTCGTTTTCACTACAAAACATAACTTTCTAGCAAAAAAGGGTTAAATGTGCAAAGTATAGCATTTTAGGGTCAAATATGGATATAAGCACATCAAAATCATAGAGAAATGGATGCAAAAAGATGCAATTATGGCCCTAATCGTGCCGCGTGAGCCAATTCCATCGGAAAATATAACAAATGGCCAGAAAGTGAGTAAAATGGCATCGTTTTATGTCATTTCCAGGGCCTTGGGACTATTTTGGTTAGATTTGAATTGTTATGGGATTAAATCGAAACATTACATAGTTATGGGACCAAATTGAAAAAGTAAAAAAATTATGGGATGATTTTGATATTAATCCCCCACATTAATATTTCATGTTTTTTTTTATATAAATTTTAAGGGTTGATTACATGTAGGGACACTTTAAGTACAAAAAATACACATAAGGCCACCTAGGAGTTAAACATTACAAATAGGGCAAATTGTAGCCTTTTTCCCCTAGGTTGTCTGCATTAATTATAGACATGATAACACGTAAATAGGAAAGTGTATGCAAAGAAATTATATTACTTGTGTCAGACTGAAATTGTAGAAATACTGTAGGTGATAGCAACTTTATTTTAACATTTGATGTGACGTAAAGCCAACAAGTAGAAGAAAGAGAGAAGATCTGACATTTGTGTACTTTAGACTATAGTATTGTACTATAGTACATATTAGTGTACTTTAGCCTTTTTCACCCATGTAGCCTATTACTTGTGTACTTTACAATATATGTGTGTACTATAGCACATATTAGTGTCATGTGAATGATGATGGATGTGCGCACTGTAGCATTTAATGCAGATTGGACAAAAATTAGAGAAGGCAAAAGTAGTTTTTGCTTGTGTCAGTATTCTAATCAGAAACACTGTAGCAAAGGTAGGTTGATTTGACGTTAATGGGAAAGAAGCACACATTTTGAAACAAAAAGTTAACAGGATTTTCTCATTTCAAAATTAAAATTCGTTAAATTAAACAGGATTTTTGAAACATCACATTATTACCTTGGGCCTTCATTCGAGAATTATGGTGTTGTGTACTACTGATTATACGTATGTACCATTGACATATTTTTCCGATGAAAACTGATAAACACTCACATTCATCGTAATATTCCGGCAACACACATATTTTCGTAAAAAATGATAACATGGAAATACAATTTTAAAGACATTTGATATACCAAAAGAATGAAACATGAAGAACCCTCTGGAGCAGGATAATTGTTGAAATTAAACTTAAATCAAAAGAACAGAAATAATCCCAAGAAAAGAGTTTAAGAAATAAGCAAATCAAATTAAAAATTTAAGGAGCAATCAAGATAATCCCTATGCGTGAAAAAGAATCAAAATAATCCCTGCAGCTTTTGAAAAAATAATCTAATGCCCTACTAAAATCTACTGCCTAAAGCGTGGTTTTCTAAACTAATGGCGTGTTCCTCTGCATAATGGCAAACTGGGCCACACAATACAAACAAATTGGCTTAATAAGATTGGGCTTATCAAAAAAATTCAAAACTAAGAATCTGGGGCCCAACTAATTCATTCCTCAATTACCAGGTGTGGTTACGAACAGCGGTTGCTGAAGACGACGGTGGATTCAGCGGCGGTTTCCGGTTGTTAGGCGGTGGAATGAGTGGCGGATTCCGGTGATTTGACGAAGACGATGGCGAGGTGTGTCTCCAATGGTGGTTGTTCAGAGTTCTGGCGATTCGTGCGTTAATTGATTGGGAATCGGCGTGTTTCCTTCCAGTGTCTTCGCAGACGACGGGCGAGTGGACCGGTGGCGGAGATGATTCTCGTGCGGCAGTGATTGGTTGCGCACCGGTGGCGGAGATGTTTCCTTCCACAATAATTGTGTTATCAGACCTGCGGACTCGGTTTGCAACCACCTGGATAGCCTCTCGATTCTCTGTCATACGATCGATCAATAGGTAACACCCCTGCGCCGTCCCGTCGCTGCGCCGTCCGCCCACCTCCGCTGTCAATTGTTTTCTTGCATTTAATTACATTAATTGGACTAATTAAATTTAATTGAGAAGATTTTATTATTTTATAATTTTTAGAAAATTGAGTTGGATTAATGAATTAAATGTGGAATTATTTCTTTATTTCAAAAAATTGAGGAGTGAATTAATTAGAATAATTATTGTGGCCTTTGTAATTGATTTCTTTATCAAATTGAAAGCCCATGAAATTTAATCTAAGCCCAAAATGATAGCTAAATTGTTTAAGTTTCAGGTTAAAAGAAAGCTAGTTGCTGAGGATCTAAATTGGCATGGCCCCACTTTCGTTGTATTAACCGAGAATATTGGATGAGTAGGAGGTAAGGTGGCTAATTGTAGAGCCACAATGAACAAAATCAAAGCTGCCATTTTTTTGAAAATTGACCATCACCAATATTTGACCACACCATTAATGCCATGGGAGATATCACTGCTGTCCGAGAAAAAAGCATCAGCGCCACTTCAATTATCCACCGCCGGAATGAAGTCACAGCCCTGCGTACACGCTGCCCTCTTGTCGGAAATCTGTCGCGCCCCTGTTCTTGCCCGGAAATTTCACCCAGCCTGAATTCAACCACCACAAGCCGACGCACAGCCGTCGCCTACAGCAGAAACGCCCATGCCCTGTTTCTCACCGGAATCTGCCATAGAAATTACTCGAAGCAGAGCCCGTCGCCCGCATCTCCACGCTCTGGTCACACGCCGACGTCGCGCCAGGAAATGGCCACTCCCCTGTTCTCGCTGAAGTCGACGTCCCATGCCAAAGTCGCCGGAATCAGCCGCAATTGAAGCCCACCTCAGCCGCAGCAGTTCCCCTTACTCAGCCGCCGTTCCAATTGCCGGAATTTATGACGCCGTCCACACTTCTCCTTGCTTCCTGCCGGAATTCGAATTCTCTGTCCACTATTTGGAGAAACCCATCGCCGAAAAAAACCACAGCCTCTGCCGTTGCACTCCGTAGCCGGAAATTGCAGATGTTCAAAATGTGAGTATGAAGAAAGTGCTGAAAATTGGAAAAAATGCTCAAGAGGTAAAACGTTTTTTTTTTTCATGCCCGTGCGATTCCATTTTTTTGCCCATGCCATTTTTTTGCCTTGCCCGTGCAATACTAGTTGAAGTAATTCGCACGGTCGGCAATTTAATTCGCACAGCCACGTGATTTTATCGAAGGCCCGTATCATACAAGTCGAAGTAATTCGCACTGTGAAAAAGCGGAAGAGCCGTTCGATTTTGGATTCAAAAAATTTTGGAGATTGAGGCCCATTTCATTCCTGAGTCCCACCGAACTCTGAGCCCATTTCCATTTCTTTATCAAGCTGTTTCACTCTTGAATTTTTATTAATTCCTATCTCATCCTCACACACACTCAAGCACATAATAGCTAGGGTTTATGCTTTTCTTAGTTAGATTATTGCAGAATTCAAGTATTGTTGGAGTTTGAAGTTGTATTAAACACCAATAGGTGATTTCTATCCTTTATATTTAATTTTGTTGGGTAAATTGCTATGTTTATGGATTATTATTTTTGCTTTGTTATGGGCTTATTTGATATGAATATGCTTAGCTAAATTGTTAGTGTTTGGGTGTTTGAATTAAATTATGTGGGTAATTGATTAGTGGTGAGATTTTGTGAATTTATCCTAATTGAAGGTTATATGATTATTATTAATGAGGATTGTTAGATCGATTGCAAGATTTTGCTCTTTTAATTCATATGAGTTGATTGTTTGTTGCAACGAGATTTGGATAGACATTTTATTTCGTATGAGTGTGAGTTTAATGAGGTAATTGAGTGTATATTGTATTATCGCAACAAGAGTTGGGTAATTGCATTAGAAAATTCATTAATATACATTAATTGCTTGAATTAACATTTAGATAATTAGTGAGGGGATAAAAGGTGGGGTACCTTAGTATACGAGTGGAAAAGCACGCTAGGATTTTTCTTAGGCTTGTCTGATTACCCGGGTGGGAAAGAATAAACTATTCCTATAACAATCTACATGTTTATTTGACACGTTATTCCTAGGCTTATCCAGTACGGTTTAATGTGTATTTTACGTGATTAATGCTCCTATCTTTGACCGACAAAAGGGACAAATGAACTTATTGAACCGTTAATCGATTACCCAATGAGGAAGAACACCCGAACACATTTTTCTCTTATTGCTTCTCTTTTTTGAGTTATCTAGTGCTTGATATTTTTTTTATAGTCTTATTTAGTGATTTCTTTAGTTCTATTTTAATTTCTTTGATAGAGTTAATGGTTTAATTTTAGATTGTTGCTTTATTTAACTGGGAACAAATCGATTTACACTACAATTGAGCACCGATATATAGTATTAGGGTTACACTTGCCACTAATCTCATGGGATTGATAATTTAACCGGGAACTTACCTTTTTTGCACGAACTTCTTACACTTGGGAAGTAAGTGTTGGAACTGTCAATTTCCAAAATCATATCTGCTAATCCCATGTCTTTTATGTCAAAAAATTTATTTAACATGTTTTTTGTATTAATTATGACATTGTGATTATTACCTATGATCAACATGTCATCAACATATGGACACACGATAACAAATCCTTTTGGTGAATCCTTTATATACACATATTTGTCAAACTCATTAATATAAAATCCATTTGAAAACATAATATTGTCAAATCTTAAGTGCCACTGTTTAGGAGCTTGTTTAAGTCCATACAGTGATCGAACGAGTTTGTAGACCTTTTACTCGTTCCCAGGTGCAATAAAACCTTCTGGTTGATCCATTATATTTTAGCATCTATTTCTCCATTGAGAAATACCAGCAATCGCAATTAGTACAAGAATGGAGGTTATTCTTGTTACATGTTAATGTGTATGGAAGATATCATATCCCTCATTTTGTTTAAAGTACTTTACCACCAAACGGGCTATATAATTTTCTGTTGATCCATCTTCTTTGTATTTTCTTTTAAGGATCCACTTGCATCATAAGGTCTTGCAACCTTTTGGGAGGTCTACTAACTCCTATGTATGGTTTTGCTGAATAGAGTCAATCTCATTATTGATAGCTTCTTTCCAGAGTGGTGCATCTGGTCTAGACATAGCTTCTTTGATGGACTTTGGTTCATCTTACTCTAACACTTAAGTGATAAAGTCGGGACCAAATGTCTTATCAACTCTAGCTCTTTTACTGCGTCTTCGTTCTTCACTCTCTTGAGTAGAAGGATCTGCAGTGTCATTTCTTTCCTCATGAGTTCATTTGTTCGAACTCACATCTTTCTTATTTTTGGAAGGAAAGATGTCTTCAAAGAATATGGCATTCCTTGATTCTATTGTAGTGCCTTCTGTTATATCGGGTATCTCTAATTTGTGAATCAGAAACCGATAAAGAATATTGTTAAGTGCATATCCTATAAAGATACAATCGACTATTTTAGGACTAATTCTAACTTGTTTTGAAGCAGACACTTCAACCTTTGCCAAACATCCCCACACTTAGAGGTATTTTTATGATGATTTACGCTTTTTCCATATTTCATAAGGCGTTTCATCTTTAGTTTTATGTGGAATTTTATTCAGAATGTGGTTGGCCGAAAGAATAGCTTCCCCCCACAAGTTTTGTAGTAAACCTGATTTAATTAACATAGCATTCATCATTTCTTTTAGTGTTCGATTCTTTCTTTCCGCAACACCATTTGATTGAGGTGAGTATGGTGCTGTCATTTGATGTATAATAACTGTTTCAACACATAACTCTTCAAACGGAGCCACATACTCTCCATCTCTATCACAACAAATTGCTTCAATTTTTGTGCTCAATTGATTCTCTACTTCATTTTTGTATAATTTGAAAGCTTCTATAACTTCATCTTTGATTTGCAGTAAGTATACGTATGCGAATCTTGTACAATCATTAATAAAAGTAATTAAATATTTTTTTCCACCTCTAGTTTGCACAAATTTCAAATCACATACATCCCTGTGAATTAATATTAGATGAGATGTGTTCTTTTCAACTAATTTAAATGGTAATTTTGTCATTTTAGCCTAAACACAAATTTTGCATCTTTTGGATGTATCGACATTGGTTAAATTAAGTAAACCTAAATTTACTTAATGATTTATGGAATTTAAATTAATATGTCCTAATCTAAAATGCCATAAACAGGATCACTCAGCGATATAAATGGAAGTAGATGCATTCTCATTCATTAAATTTGTGTCTTTACGGTTTACAACCATAGCAGACATTTTGAAGTGGCCTTTGTCGAGATAAACGCGACTAAGGACCTGTCCAAATTTACTCAGTACAACTTTATCAGACTCGAATACAATTTTGAATTGAAGTCTAACTAACAGCGAGCCTGAAATCAAATTCATTCAGATGTGAGCTTAAGTTCTTTTCCGGAGGTGAGCTTCAGTATAACTTCTCCTCTACCAGCCACTTCAGATGAGGCTTGGTTTCTCATAAACAGTTTTCTCCCATCAGCTAGAGAATAATTTGAGAATGCATTTTTCTCTGAGAAAACGTGGTAGATGGCTCCAGTGGCCACATACCATTCCTTTGGATTGTCCACTAGATTGGCTTCAGACACCATGCATGACAGATCCATGTTCGTGACCCAAGTTAGGTTCACATTAGCTTTTCATTTTCCCTTATCTTTGTCTACTTTCTTAGGGCACGACATTCATTAGCCCTGTGATTGGGCTTTACACAGTTGTAACAGTTCCCAGTGAACTGCTTCTTTGCATTTGGGGCAGCATTCTTCCCCCTTTTCTTGTCATTAGGCCTCTGCCTTTTCTTTGATGGACCTCCCTTTTACATCAGATTGGCTTTGGCCTCAATAGAAGTGAATTTTTCATCCGTCTTTCGATTGTCCTCTTTAATTCTGAGACGAACAACCAACTCTTCCACAGTCAATTCCTTTCTCTTGTGTTTAAGATAGGATTTAAACTCCTTCCAGGATGAAGGCATCTTTTCAATATAGTTGCTACAAAAAATGAATTTCAGTAGAATCATACCCGATGCAGCAATATTGTAGAATACAATCTGCAGCTTTTGTACTTGCTCAATGATGAACTTATTGTCATCAATTTAGAAGTCGTACAGACACGCCACCACTTAAAATGAGTACCCGAAAATTTTTCGGGTTTCTCTCCATGCACCATAACAGGCCTCACAGGTACTTGTTCAATAGAGAGACTCACTGATGACCCTGCAGGGACAACAGGAACAGTACCAACAAAGATGGACGAAGATCCAGCTGTTTGTGTGGTTGGTGTTTTTGCAGCTGCAGTGGTATCAACTGGGTTATCTCCATTCGGATTTGGAGTACCCTGAGAAACCATTAATTTTTCAGTATCGGTAGTCATTGCAGTATGTTATATTAATATTTTGTTCTGCGATTGTTTAAATTATGAAATGTAAAGGTGTGTACATAATAGAAATATACTGCAATTTGAAGAAAATGGAAATAAATAAACAGACACACAGAAAACGGAGTTAAGGTATGAACCTTTCTCCACAAGACAAAATACATCATGGCTAGTGCAAAGATATACATAATTATCTCCAAAGGTAAAATGGTTTTGACATCTCTATGTTAGTAGGACCACTAAACACAAAAGAAAGATGAACAACAGAAAGTATGAACTGAACGATCTAAAATGCAGAGCAGGGAAGAGAGAGAGAGAGAGAGAGAGACTCGAATTGTGTATTTCTTCGTATAACTAGAATGAATGCAGGACACTTCTATTTATAGATACGAATATACCACTCTGTAAGGATTAATCGGTTATGACTGCATCAAGCACGGACATGGCCCGGCCGGCCGACGGCGGCGTCCGAGTGTGGTTTATAGGATAGACTCTGTTGGTCCCTTAAAGTGGTCAAGGTCTGGAGAGGGGGGGTGAATAGACCTTGAGGTCAAAAACAAATTTTCAAACTTTTCAAACAGGAAGGATACTAGAACCTTGCAATAGCCCTTTTTTTTAAGTTTAAAAAAGTAAGTCTACAAGAGTTTTTAAAACTGGACCACAAAGGTTACAGCTGTAGACTACAGAGTCTGCACCTGTAGAGTTCAAAACTTTGCAAATCAAACAATCACTTGTAGACAAAATATCAGAGTAATTCTCACGATTAAAATTGTATTGAGAATACTTCAATGTGCAGCAGAATAAAGTGAGTGAACAATGAAAAACAATGTAAACAAGACTTAACAGTTGAGTGACTTATGAAAGTCTACAGCTATAGAGTCAGTTTTTGTGAAAAACACAAGAGTTTTATGCACTTCAGATTTTAAAACAATGATGAATGTAACAAGATAAATAAATATGCAGGAGCAAGAATATAAGGAACAAGAAGTAAAAAGACCAGATTTTATAGTGGTTCAGTGTCTATAAAGAGACAACCTACATCCACTGTTACACCACTCAGGTGCCAAATTCACTAAGAAGTGATCACAAAGATCAATACAAGTAGTTCCCCTTAGAACTAGGTTCACTCAAATTCCTATTCTAAAAAGAGATAACCTACTCTATTCACTCAGAATATCAACTCACAAAGAGTTTTACAAAACCTCACAAAGAGATATCTACAATAGGTAGAAATTAAATTAGGTGAGGGAACAACAACAAAAAGATGCGATTCTTACTAAGAAAGATCCTAAACAACTATCCTATGAATCACAAAGAATAGAAAACAGAAAAAGAGCTCTCAGGATATGCTGGCTGTTGACTTGCTTAGGTTGAATGCTTGTATGCTTGAGGTTGTTGTTTTTGCTTCCTCTCAGGACATCTTCTATTTATAGATTGAGTGGTGTGACTTATCCGTTGGAATTTTCAAATTTGAAAACCGGATAAGGCTCCTCTCTCTCTATTGGCATGATTGAAGTGGTCCTCATCCTTCACACAGGATAGTACTGAATGTACTATTTCATTTTCTCAGAATTATGGTCTCCTTTGTAACTAATCTACATTATCCACCAGAATTAAAGAAAAAATCCACTTAAGTTCAGTTTAGTGAGTGCTCAAAGGCTACACTAATAGTCCTTAAGGGTCTTCTTAATCTTCAATTAATTTCTGACTTGTACTTCATCTTCAAACGGATACTTGTAGCTGTAGAGTCTTCAACCTTGCAGCTGTAGAGTCCTGAAAATAACAAAAACTGGCTGTAGGGAAACCTTACAGCTGTAGGATCATGTCTTGACTGTATAATGATCATATATACAGCTGTAGACTTCTCTTTACAACTATATGTTTCAAACACCAATTTCCTTGATAAAGTGTTAGTCAAAATAACAGTTTTAACCAATTGTTTTGCACACATCAAAATCTAAAACAAGGTACTAACAATTTCCCCCTATTTTGATGTTGGCAACACAAACAAAATAACAACACAGACAATAAGAAGTTGTCTCAAGAACAAGAACAACAAGAAACAGAACAAACAAGACAACACAAAGAACAGAACACACAACACAAAGCTGCATAAAGTAAACAAGGGTTCCAGATACAGCTTACAGTAGGATAATTAGACTAAAAACTAAACAGTTTTAGTGTCTAATCTAGAGTGTAATCTTCATCTCCTTTTGCGCTTGGGATCGGCATCTTCCTCAGAATCAGTATCTTCATCTTGTGACTTCAAAATTCCTTGCTGAACAAGCTTCAAGTTCTTGGCATCCTCTTCATAGTATTTCATGATCATTTCCAATTCATATGCATCAAAGAGTTCTTCCTCCTTCTTAGATTTAAACTGTCTCTTTGGCATTGGATTGTTTCTAAAATTTCCACCAAGAAGTCTACTATTGTCTCCTTGATACAAAGTTCCATTAGCTTTCATATCCTTGAACTTCTGAAACTTGTCCTTCTTCAGCTTAATCTTCTTGATCACAGTGTGCTTGGTGCAGATACTTAAATATTCTTCCCAAATCAGATCAAATTCAGTCTTCATCTGTTTCACTCTTTCTTTAGATTCCTCAGGGGGTACCATACTCAAAGGTTGAACATCAAGAGGTTTAGCAGTCACAACTGCTGTAGACTCTGATTCTTTCTTGTTCTGCTTTTCTTTCTCTTCTTTCTCCTTCTCCATTCTTTCTTTCTTCCTATCTCTTGATTCCTTCACAGTCAATTCCCAAGAATGAGGTTTTTGAGTAGATTGAGTTTTAACCTCAGGAACTGTAGGTTTCTTGACTGTAGACTTGGGTAGGTTCAAAATTCTGCCTCCTGTAGAGCTTCCTTTCTCTGATTGACTTCTTTCTTCAGTTTGTTCACCTAATCTCATGGACAAGGGCTTAGATTTAGTAGCTTCATGTTCTTTTGCCCATGATTTCCCAATGTCTTTCACATTTTCAAGAATATCTTCAGCAACTTTTTCCCTTTCTTCAATTTCTTTTTCAATCTTGCTTTCCCCCTTTTTGCCAACATCAATATGTGACAAAATGGTGTTAAGCTTGCTTGATAAGTCCAATTTCAGGGATTCATATCCAGTAGTCATATTAGCCATCTCTTTCTTCAGACTTTTCATTTCTACCTTCAAATCAACAGAATCATCCTTGATAATCTTAATATCTAACTGTAGGTTGCTAATTTCATTTGACTTCTGACTGCTTTCTTTTCTGATTTCAGCGTTCTGATTCATCAGGCTATCCACAATATCTTTAAAATTCTTTTGCAACACCTTCCTTTCCTCCAGACTTCTTTCTTCAAATTTCTTCACATAATCTTCCATTCCTATCCTTATTTTTTGAGATATGATTGCATCAGGAACTTGCTTAACCTGTTTCAGAATTTCTGCCTCAATTGATTTGAAAGATTCCTTTAGATTATTCAAATGTGTGACAACATCAGCATGTGTCATTTGTGGATTAGCATCACTATCTTCTTCCTCTGATTCACCTTGTCTGATCACTAACTCTTTTCCTTTCTCAAACTTCTGAGCTTTGGAAGGCACCAACTCTACAGCTGTAGAGTCTTCAGTAGAGGCCTTCCTCTTGCTAGGAGTTAGAGGGGCTTCAGTTAAAAATCTAGTGATATAATCATCCATATTTACTTCATTCTCTCTTTCAATAGCTGAAAAGCTCTGAAGTGGTGGAGTTACATGCCTATAGATCTCCTCCAAAGTATACAAAGCAGGTAGAGGTTGATGGAATATGCTTGTGATTGGTTGAGACACATCTTTATCAAATTCACTGGATAGCTCATCAACCACTCTCTCATCAATTTTGACCAATCTCAGGTGCTTGTACCTCTGTTGCAACATTCTTTTCTTGAACAACAGCTTGAACTTGAACTTTAGCTTGTATTACCACCCATTGGTGCATCATCATTGCCATCATCATCATCATCATTATCTGGCTTTTGTTCAGGCTGTTTGCATGGAGAATCATTTTTCCTTTTTTCCTTTTCTTTCTCTATATCCTCTTCAGTAGGATTAGCCTCATTAATGATTAGTGGATCTGCAGCACTGCAGACTCCATTAGAATTGCTTCTTTAGCCAATATTGTCAAGCCTTAAGTCTCAACTACCTGAGTGCTTCCTTCACCAATCTTCTGTGGTATTTCATCATCACTTTCAGAGCTTACCACATCATAATCAACTTCATATTGAGCTTCAGGATCTTGCTCAGTCATAAGAGCAACATTCAAAGCTGCTGCTGCAGACTTTGTAATCTTCTTTCTTGAAGGTTCTTCAATGATAATTTCCTTTCCTTTATCCTTTCTTTTCTTTCCAGCAATAAAATCATCAAGAAAGTTGGGCTTAAGCAATTCATTGACATCACTGCAATTAGTCCATTCAACTATCCATTCAAATAGCTTTCTTTCATCATCTTCCAATTTCTCAAGTTCCTCTCTTACTAACCTCCATTCTTCAAATTTCTGTCTTTCTTCCTCAAATTCCACTATCTCAACTGGAACAACAGGGAGTTGTTCAGTTTCAGGTTCTGGAACTTCAGTTTCTACAACTTGTTCTTCAACATTTTGTTCTTCAGACTGTGCAGTTGGCAAGTCTACAGCTGTAGACTTGATAGCTTCAACTTCTTCAGCTTCAACTTCTTTGGCTTTCTTAGAATGAAATTTCTTCTGTCTTTTCTCTCTACTAATCTCATCTTCTGAGTTAGTGGGTTCATCCACTTTAAGCTTTCTCCTAACACTCTTTTTCTTCTTCTCAAGTTCTTATTTTTTTGGTTCTTTAGGCTCACTAATGATAGTAAGAACCAATTTCTCATTCTTCTTCTTTCTCCTCTTAGATTCAGGGGCCATTGGAGCATCCACTGCTCCTCTCTTGAAGTTAGCTCTTCCTATGATTCTTTGAGTGATAATGGGCTTACCTCCATGCCCATTAAAAAAAGAAACTCCTACTTCCTTCAAAATGTAGTTCAGAAACAAACCAAAACCTTTGTTTCTTCCATCTTTCATCACATCCACACTTATATTCCTCAGAATCAGTTCTCCTATATCTATCTTAACCTCCTTAACAAATGCTATCATCAAATCCCATATGAGAATGGTGCCAACATCATGACCACCAGTTCTACATAATATGCATTTATCAATAACTTCATAGAGATAGATATACTCAATTGCTAGGTCTGTTTTCTTGAAGGTTCTTTTCCAGTTCTTTGGAAATGGCTTCTTTGCAGTGAATCTCCTCCAGTATCTTTCATCTTCTTCTGCAGAGTTGAGGTTGTCATGTGCATCACCTCCAATATTCAAGTGTAGGGCTCTGCAAATATCACCAGTTGTGATTTTCACATTCTTTCCTTGCATTTTAACTGACAAAGTCTTCCTTTCAACATCAGCAACTGCATTCTGGTAAAATTCGTGAACAATTTTGTCGTCGTAAGCTCCAGGGATATGAGTTAAACAATAGTGAACACCCTGATTCACTATGTTCTTCACAACATTTTCCATAGCATCAGTAGGATGCTTCTTCAAGATTTCATCGAAGTCGAACAATGCACCGAAGATTACTTTCATCACCATGTTTCTGGGTTTCATTTAGTAGGGAATATGGAGTGTTTAAGGTTTCAGGTGAGGGTTCGAACATGTAAAAACAAGATATAAAATGGATGAAGGATCCTTTAAATACCTTTCCTTAAACAGTCATTAAGAACAGGGGTATAACAGTCTTTGATCTAAAATTTATGAGTGTTTTAATTCTGAACCAAATTTATAATTAAATTTGTCCAAAAATCTAACTCACAAAGACATTAATTCTATTTAAAATGTTACACGTGCTCAAAAATTTTATTAATCAAAAAGTTTGAATAAATCCAAGAATTTCTGTAACTTAGTACAAAAGTTTCTGAATTATATAGTGCTCCATTTATGTATCAGAATTGTACAAAGTACTGTAAGTTCACTAAGTTTGCAGTTGACATTCTTTGAATTTTGAAACTATACAGTTGGTAAGGAATCTGTAAATCTGGACTAAGTCTACAGTGTAGAGTTCAACTCTACAGTTGAGTGACTTTGCAGCTGCAGTTTTCCTTTCTACTGCAATTTTCAATTTTCTAGGTTTGTCTTTGCAATTTAGTGAGTTTCACAGAGTCTTATTACAATTTTAACATTCCCAAATTGTCTCTCAAGATTGAAAATCTTGATTCACATAAAGGTTTAGTGAAAATATCAGCAAGATTCAAATCAGTATGAATCTTGGTCAATTTCACATCCTTTCTTTCAACATGATCTCTTATGAAATGATGCCTTATATCTATGTGTTTTGATCTAGAGTGTAACACCGGATTCTGTGTAATTGCAATAGCACTTGTATTATCACAAAATATAGTTGTTTCTCTTGATTCAATCCCATAGCCTTGTAATTGATATTGCATCCATAAGATTTAAGCACAATAACTTCCAGCAGCAATGTATTCTGCTTCAGCTGTAGAAAGGGCAATCGAATTTTACTTTTTACTATGCCATGCCACCAACCTTTCACTTAGGAATTGGCAAATCCCACTGGTACTCTTCCTATCAATCTTGCATCCTGCAAAATCTGAATCAGTGTACCCAATGAGTTCAATTCCTCCTTCTTTAGGATACCATAGTCCTAAATTTTGTGTCGATTCGACATATTTGATGATTTTCTTTACAGCATTTAAGTGTGATTCCTTAGGATTCACTAGGAATCTAGCACATACCCCAATTGCAAACATGATATCAGGTCTGCTAGCTGTAAGATATAGCAGTGATCCAATTAACCTCCTATATTTGGTTACATCAACACCTTTGCCATTCTCATCCTTGTCAAGATTCACAGAAGGTGTCATAGGTATTTTGGTAGGCCTAGAATTGTCCATTCCAAATCTTTTTATTAGCTCT
Organism: Prunella vulgaris; assembly: GCA_026898435.1. NCBI lineage: Eukaryota > Viridiplantae > Streptophyta > Magnoliopsida > Lamiales > Lamiaceae > Prunella > Prunella vulgaris. Next base: position 3,958 of record JAPKLY010002648.1, on the reverse strand, counting down.
TGAGTATACTTAGCTTAATTGATGAAAATTCCATCATTCATTTGCTTAACTTGTAATCCCAAAAAGAAATTTAGATTTCCCACCATGCTCATTTCAAATTTCTCAGTCATGAGCTTAGAGAATTTTCTACACAATTCCTCATTGGTTGAGCCAAAGATAAAGTCATCAACATAGATTTGGACAAGCAAAATATCATTACCATGTTATAATCTGAATAAGGTTTTGTCAACCATTCCCTTTTTGAATCCATTTTTATCAAATGATCACAAAGGGTATCATACCATGCTCTTGGTGCTTGTTTAAGTCCATAAAGGGCTTTTCTAAGCTTATAAATCTTATCTTCAGCTGTAGATTCCTCAAATCCTGGTGGTTGTTCAATATACACTTCTTCAGAAAGTAAACCATTAAGAAATGCACTCTTTACATCCATTTGATAGACTGTAAAGTTCATATGTGCAGCATAGGCTAGAAAAATTCTTATTGCTTCTAATCTTGCAACTGGGGCAAAGGATTCATCAAAATCTATGCCTTCAGATTGACAATAGCCTTGAGCAACTAGCCTTGCTTTATTTCTGGTTACAATTCCATCTTCATCAAGTTTGTTCTTGAATACCCACCTAGTACCAATCACTTTGTGTTCCTTGGTCTTGGTACAAGTTCCCATACTTGATTTCTTTCAAAACCATTCAATTCTTCTTGCATTGCAATAATCCAATTGACATCTTGCAGTGCTTCATGAATATCAGTAGGTTTTGAAGATGAAAGAAATGTAGCAAACATTGCCTCATGGAATTGTTTTCTAGTTTTCACAGCATCTGATGGGTGTCCAATTACATGTTCAGGGGGGTGATTTTTCAACCAAATCAAATCTGACACAGGTTCTAATCCTTGATCATTGTTCTCTACAGCTGTAGATTCACCTACTGCAGACTCATCAAGTCCTTTTGTTGGTGTTTCTACTTCTGTTTGAACATTCTCATGGACTAGGTCTTCTACATTCTCTAATGGTGGTAACTCAACAATTATAGTGCCAAAGCCTTTGTTGGTCAAATCTACATGAGTTTTGATCTCAACATATTGCTGTTGACTTGTAACTGTAGATTTGTCCTCCTTAGAGTCTTCAGCAACTTCTTCAGGGGAGTTATGTTGTTCATAAAAAACAACATGTTGTGACTCTTCTACAATCATCAATCTTTTGTTATACACTCTGAATGCTTTGCTAACATTAGAATAACCAAGAAAGATACCTTCATCAGATTTTGAATCAAAAGTCTTAAGATATTCTTTCCCATTATTCAGTATGAAGCATTTGCATCCAAAAATGTGTGAATAAGAGATATTGGGAGTCCTTCCTTTCCATAACTCATATGGAGTCTTCTTATGATCTTTAACAATCAAGCATCTATTCTGAGTACAGCATGCTGTGCTTGTGGCTTCTACCCAAAATTTCTTAGGCAACTTTGATTCAACAATCATTGTTCTTGCAGCTTCCTTGAGTGTCCTATTCTTTCTTTCAGCAACTCCATTTTGCTGTGGGGTTCTAGCTGCAGAGTATTCATGCATTATGCCATGTAGTGAGCAATACTCTTCAATAACTTGATTTGTAAATTCAGTTCCTCAATCTGATCTGATCTTCACAATCTTCAGATTTCTTTCATTCTGAATCCTTCTTAACAATTCTGGTAGCCGCTGTAGAGTTTCACTCTTCTTTCTTAGAAATACAGTCCAAGAAAATCTTGAGTAATCATCTACCACAACCAAAGTGTACTTCTTCCCACTAATACTTACTGGTTCTATGGGTCCAAAAAGATCCATATGCAGTAATTCAAGTGTTCTTGATGTGCTTGAGTGAATTTTGTTCTTGAAAGTCTTCTTGATTTGTTTTCCTTTGACACAAGCATCACATAAGTGTTCCTTCCTGGACTTGGTGTTTGGCAAACCTCTTACAAGTTTGTTATTCACAAGTTCATTCATGGTTTTGAAGTTTATGTGATTCATCCTTTTGTGCCATAGCCAACTAAATTCATTGGAACTATTAGCTAAAAAGCAAGTTGTTTCAGTTGCAGAGTTCCACTCTACAATGTAAACATTCCATTTTCTAGTTCCTGTCAGTTTAGTGGTTTGGGATTCAACATCTTTGACTATGCAAGTATCTTGTGTAAAGTCTACAGTGTAGCCTTTGTCACAAAATGACTCACACTAAGCAAATTATGCTTTAAACCATCTACCAAATACACATCATTGATCTAAACATTTCCTTTGAGTAAACATCCTAATCCTTTAGCTGTTCCACTAGCATTATCTCCAAAAACAACTTTAGGACCTTAATGATCTTTCAGATTTTGTAGTAAACTCTTGTCTCAAGTCATATATCTTGCACAACCACTGTCTATGTACCAAATCTCTCTTTTGGTGGTTGCAACATGTCCCTCTTCATCTTTAGCCATAAGACAGATCAGGGCTTCTTCATCTGAGTCTGTAGAGTCTGAATCCTCTAAGTCAGCAGTTGACTTTTGAGAAGAAGAGGGACAGTCTTCCTGGTTTTTATCAAACTCAGAAAGTAGTGCTCTAATTCTCTCCTTGTCAAACTTTTTCTTTCTATCATTCCTGAGTCTCTTTTCTTCATTAGTGTACTTCTCAGCTTTAGGATAAGGACAGTCTTTGATGTAATGTCCTAGTTTTCTGCAGTTGTAGCACAAATAAGTTGAGTTAGGTGCTATCAATTTCACCTTACCATCTTCCTTAGGAGTGAACTGCTTCTTCTCGGTCCATTTGCCAAACTTCTTGAGCTGCTTTATGAAAAGAGCCAAGTCTTCATCATCAGAATATGTAGCTATAGGGTTATCAACAACTAGAGCTGTAACCTTACTACTGTCAGGTTCTTTTCTCCTGCTTATGTCAAACTCATAAGCTTTGAGGTCTGAAAAGAGTTCAAAGGTGGATATCTTAGATAAATCCTTTGATTCTCTCATATCAAAGACCTTCATGTCCCATTCACTAGGTAAGCCTCTAAGAACCTTCATGTTCATTTCTCTTTGTAAATATTCTTTACCAAGTGAGTCTAGCTCATTGAGGATCTCAATGAATTTTGACTCAAACTTTTCAATAGTCTCACCATATTTCATCTTGAAGTTCTCAAACTTTTGAACTGCTATCATGAGTTTGTTTTCCTTGATTTGTTTAGTTCCTTCACAAATCATTTCCAACTTTTCCCATATATCCTTTGCAGTTTTGCAGTTTTTGATCTTGCTAAACATAATTTTATCAAGTGAGTGATAAATAGTGTTCTTTGCAACATTGTCAAGGTTGGACCTTCTGGGTTTGGGGATAATCTGAGCTAGTCCAGCTGACTGATCAGCTGCAGTGTTGACCTTTGTGATGGGTATGGGGCCATCCTCTATAATAGACCACATTTCATCATTGATTGCAGACAAGTGTGCTTGCATTCTAATTTTCCATTCA
>JAPKLY010002647.1:0-23236 GCA_026898435.1 Prunella vulgaris | reverse complement strand
TTTCCGATGCAATTTCTATTAGCTGTCAACTATCGTTGCTTTATTTGTATTGATCTAAAGAAACTGTGTTTATCAATCAAACCATTTATAATTATTAAGCTGATTATTATTTGCAAGACTAATTATTGTCTTGGAATCCTCTTTCATATGCGGGTGATAAAAAAATTTGCTTCTCAGTTCTCACTTTGGTTTGTTATTTCCACATGCATTTTATTAACGATAAGTGGTAATATGTAGGCACGCATTAATGATTGGTTCTGTGCATATCTGTGTACTTAATTCGTTTATTTTTTTTATACTTTAATTTTTTCTGCAACCTGCTCAGTGTGAAGGATTTTGTGGATAGTGAGACAACTTAGGATACAACGGAATTGGTATTGCACTTTTAGTAATTAAAAAATAATAATTGCTGATGATGATGTTCAGTTTGATGAGTTATGGCCTTTGTGGCTATGTGGTCCGGCATACTATTTGGTAGATTTCTTCGAGTGCATTTTACGAAGTAAGTGAAATGTGGAAAATTGGTGCCAGGTATTTATTTAACTATAACAGCTTTGGTTTTCAGGGGCTCTTATATGCAGGAAATGACACCCTTCTTGAATCGACTGGACTTTATGGGCACGTAAGTGTGTTTTCCCATTGTCTTTTATTTCTTGTGATTGTGATTCATTTATGTACCATATAATTTCCAAATCACAGTGGCAGCTTAATTTTAGATATTCCAAAAGGTGTGATTGGCAGGTGTAGATAGTGGGATGGCATGTATCTGTGTCTGAAAATCTGTAAAAGAAATCCTGCTAGTACAGAGTAAATGTTGGTCTCTGTACTGGGATATTGGCTTTGAAAGTCGATAAGTAAATTTTTTTTAAGACGCAACTTCCAATTTGTGGTGCATAATAGCCTATTTTTCGCAATTTGGGGATTAAAATGGATATTTTGCCATATGAAAGAGTATTTAATAAGTCCGCAGAATTATACTGTTTGCTGCTCAGGGACTTCCAAGATAACTTTGTCAACAAGCTCATAGAATACCAATATTGTATAGTTGCTTGGTACACTAAGATACCTAACTGTGTACTGCTACTGGCATTCCATAATATGTTCTTCTAATAGGATACTTCTGTATGCACTTTCTTTCCTGAGTTATGGCTTAAACATACATTGTTTCTGTTAACATAATAAATTTGTTTTTCTCTTATCTTAAATTGCAGTCATCAGTTCGGAAAGTTGCTCTCAGGACAGGGAAGGTACAGAAGTAATGACCAACTACAGACGAGACTTTATTGGTTTTGCTTTGACTAACCCTACTATTATTTCCTCTAGAGTCTATACTATTATTCATTCGTTTCATTAGATATTTGTGAAAGCTGTTTTTTTTTTTCTAAACTTTAATTGTTTGAGACATTGCATTGTTGGAGAACATTTTTTTTTTTTAGAAATTGGTTTTTTGGAGATAGCTTGTTTCCGAAACTTCTCTGGTATTAGGCAATGATCTTGTTTGAGTTATTATATCTGATTAACTTCTGATTTTTTGTTTTCAGGTCGAGGCCATTGAAGAAATGCCGCATGCATATTTTGGGGAGGGTTTGACTCTTCTTGGAGACAGGTGTGGAATTTTTTAAAATAATTTTTGGTAAAGTATTTTATTGCCTTTACTTCAATTGTTATTTGGAATAAGCATTGTCGAAATTGACGAAAGCTTATCTTGGATGTGCGTCTTTGAACTGACATTTCAGTAACTGTTCATTCACTAATTAAGTAAGACGGTTCTTACTTTTAACAGTTTCTTCAAATCATTATGTCATTACGTCCCATCATTATTCTACTTAAGCATTGGTAGGAATTTAGAGTGTGTGTGTGTGTGACCTTACGACAACTCACCTGTTCTAACGTCTTAATCTCATGGTACCTTTTGTAGGTTGTTTCAGCTTACTTGGTTGACAAAAGATGGTTTCATCTATGACAGGCATAACTTGAAAAAAGTTTGTGCTTCCCCTTTAATACCTTTCTAAGTCATTTCATAGAATACATGTTCATCCTATTTCATTTTGATTTGCATACATAATATATTACTCCCTCCGTCCCAGAACTACTTTCATAGTAGTTCTGGACACACGAATTAAGGAAAAGTAAGTATGTGAGTGTAAAGTTAAATAATAAAATAAGAAAAAGTGTACTTTATTGACTTTTGTGAGTGTAAAAAGTTTCCTTTTTTGGTGTGTAAAAGAAGAGTTGGGACTTCCAAATAAGGAAAGTGTGAAAGTAGTTTTGGGATGGAGGGAGTACAATTTAGTGCTGCTAGTTTTTATTGAAAGGTATTTCCTAGCATGTCTTCCGATGTTGGATCGGCTAGCTTTTGCAAAAGGGCTGGAATTTCAGAAAGTTCTGGAATTGCAAGCTTTAGACCTTTGATTGTTGAATGCATTTCATGTATATTATATAGTTTCTCAAAAAGTTTATAGCTGATGTTGGTACCATAAACTCTCCAGTAGTAGACAATGAGATGCATATTTTAAGTTTATGCGTAAAGTAATTGTTTGTTCTTAGCTGGGTGGTCATCTCATACTCATAGCTATATCCTGATTGGTATTATAAACTTATAAACAATTATATTTTAACAGAACTATATCCCTTAATGCTACTGCAGACTGGGACTTTTACTCATCAAATGCAGGATGGTTGGGGATTGGCAACCAACGGGAAAATCCTATTTGGAAGTGATGGAAGCTCAACGTTGTATAAGATTGACCTTAAGACTTTCAAAGGTTCATATCATTTGAGATTTGATGCTTTTCTGTTCTTGTTTTTGTCATATCTAGTTCACTGAGGCATTCTCAACCCCATCCCCAATGAATCTTTTGCTGTAATTAATTTGATTAAACACGTCTTTCATTGCTTAAAAATTTAGTTGAAGACTTTAAAATTTTAGAGAAAAGAAGTCCAATAATTTATAATTTAAAAGGGAAGCACGAGGGATGATATTTGAGCTTGGAAATGTATTGACTATACTACTAATCAAGTCTTCCCCACTAACTTCAATTTATGTCCACTAATCCAATTTTCTTAATACTAGGATAGTTTGTTTTAGTAGCATCTGATCACATATTTCTTTTTGATTGAGGCAGTATTTGAAAAGCATACAGTCAAGTACAAAGGAGAGGAAGTACACAATCTGAATGAACTTGAGTATGTGAGTGGTGAAGTATGGGCTAATGTTTGGCAGGTTTGTTGACGAGCCTACAGTTTTCGTTCCTTCAGTTGTGCACATCTTTTCCCTTTCATTCACATTGATTCTATATTTACATATAAATTCCACTCTGCTAGACTGACTGCATTGCAAGAATATCGGGTAAAGACGGTGTTGTCTTGGGATGGATATACCTTCCTAAACTTAGGTTTGTTCTTCTGCTCATCATCTTTCCATATATTCATGAATATCGAATTTCTTTGGAGTTCATTCTGCTCATCAGCTATTCATTTTATTACAGGAAAAGCCTTTTATCATCTGGAAACAGTGTAAGATTTGAAAATATCCTAGTTATAGGAAGTTTAGAGAGATAATATCATTTTTGGTCCCTAAAGTTTATATATTTCTGGTTTGGCCCCCTCTATGAAGTATATATCAACAGAACTAACGCCAAATGTGAGAGTAACAATGTGCGTTCAAAATCAAATTTGATAGTGAGAAAGATGGGACCAATATTAGGAAAAAGATAAACTTTAGGGACAAAAATAACATCAAATATTCAACTAATTTTAAAGATCTTCAAATAAATTACAGATTGACGTTTTGAATGGTATAGCCTGGGATCAGGAGCAGAATCGCATATTTGGTAAGCCCCACTCTCGATGGTCTACAGGTTTAATATATAGTAGTGCCTCATTTCTCTCTCTCTCCCCCCAACAGTGACTGGGAAGTTATGGCCGAAGCTATATGAAATCAAGCTGCACCTCATGAAGAAACCATTCAATGGCGATATTCGGAAGATGTGCATGCCTCCTCCGATCAATTTTAAAACACCGTAGACACCAAAAGCACGTTTTGGACTACTTTTTTATCAATGCTTTCAAAAGGCATGATACATTCCTTGTTAAATTTACTGGAAGATAACATAGATCTGTGTATTTATTGGATCTCTAATTCTATGGCATATAAACCTTCTAGTACAAATTGGGTTTTCAATAAATTTCTAGGTACAATTTTTTCCCCAATATTTTTCAATACAGAAAATGCAACGAATCAATATAAATAAAAGATAATTGTGTCTAAAATTAGAAACTCAATATGTACTTATAAATTTAGGGTTCATTTGGTTAAGTGAATAAGATAAATAACTCAAGATAGATTAGGCAAGATTATTTCTATATTATAAACAAAAATAAAGTAAATTATGATTCTATTTTTCAATATAAGTATTTTAGTAAAGATAAACACAATAAATTATTATCAAATCTCTTTGCTAAGATAATATTATCTTCCATTCACAAGATAATTGAATTTTAGTTTTGGGCTTTTGTCCATTAAACCAAACATCGATAAGATAATTTAATTTATCTTAACAAGTCTAATCAACCAAATAAGATCTTAGATCATATTATAAATGCATAACTACTTTTTATTTGTAAATGGGTGCAGGACTTATAAGAATTGCTGGTTATCTTGTTTTTGTAGGCTTTCTATTGAAAAACAATTTTGAATGTTTTGCTTCTAAGTCCTTTAAAAAAAAAAATGTTTTGCTTCTAAGAATTTGTATATCTTCATAAGATTCCTAAAGATTTATATAGTATGGATAAACGAAATATTTGGATTATATAAATTAATTGTTATTATTTGAAAGAAATTATTATGTAATATAATGGATACCAAATTGATTTCGGGTATTTTTTTTTATTATATCAATATTCTATAATATATAGAAGATACATTATGTTATATATATATATATATATATATATATATATATAATCTAATCTAATCCTGTTATTTTTCTTCCGATCTAAAGCTCATATATTGTAATGATTAAATAAAAGTAATATAATTTTTTTCTACAAATTTATGGTGATAAGTACGAACGTAGAATACTAGACAAATATGTTGATAACCAATATATTTGCGATTAGAGATTTAGGTGGCTTTTAGGATAATAATTATGAAGCAAAGAATCTAAGAACTATAAACAAGAATTTATTGTTTCGATCTCAAGGAAATAACCTCAATATAATATTTATATTATACATATTTTATATATTAAAAAATATAATAATTTATTTTAATTGATTGAAAAAATCAATGAAACAATTTTTTAAACATATATACCCAACACAAATATGAAAATAGATTAGGAACGGATTGAGTATAAAATATTAACAAAAAATAAAATAATATATATATATTAATTAGTAAGTCTCTTGTGCACCTGGTGCAGTCATGCTATAGTTGAGATTATTTATACCTAGAAAAGTATGGATTGATTACATTAAAATGTGAATTATTTGCACTGAAAAATTTATAATATATATATATATATATTCATCTCATTAATATACATATTTTTAATGATTAACAACTGAAAAAATAAAAATAATTAGTCCCACGAATTTATCAGATTCAATTGGTCATATATATATATATATTATTAACTATTTTACAAGTCATTTATAGATAAAATAATATTAAGAATAATGTTGGAATATTTAATTTATATATATATATATATAAATACAATAGCTGGACAAAATTGTAATTATACATTTCCCGCCATTTTTCTGTTCCTAAAAAGAATTGCAATGTAAGCCTATTGCCTGTAGCCGACAAACAGTAAAAGGAATTGCTATGGTATGTATAGGTATAGCCTATTGCAAGTGTACGGAAATGACAATTAACTACTCCCTCCGTCCACGATAAATGGTCCACGTTGCCTTAAACGGTTGCCCACAATAAATAGTCCACTTACTTAAAATAGAAATATTACAATCATTATCTTTATTTTTAATACACATACAATCACTTTTACACATCACATCAAATATTTTTTTAATAAACTAATATTTTTTTAATATTACTACTCTCACTTTTACACATCACATCTACTTTTTCTTAATAACCGTGCACAAAAAAAGTGGTCCAATTATCATGGACGGAGGGAGTAATATGCAAGTCTTTTTTCAATGTAGTTAATGCAATAAATATAAATTAATTATATTATAGATTCAATAAATCATTTAACTATTTTATACTATGTGGTATATACTCTTTTTAGATGAAAGAAATTTTAAGATATTTAGTATTTTTCTTTTTTAGATAAATATTAATTATACTACTATAATTATATGTTGTTTGAATTTTAATTAGTAATGAATTTCGTTTCATTATAATATTAAATTTTTAAAGGAGATTAATTATAATATACTACAATAGTTTTATTTTTTATCACGGGATATAGAACGCATCATTTTATCTTGCTACAAACTAAAATCGTAACTACCACAAAAGGGGTCCACTTGAAACTGCAAGTCATAACGCTATATAGTTGGAGTCGTAATCCACAAGAGGGGAACCACCCACCACCACAGATAGAAATAATTGTTTCTCCGTATCGCGAACCCAAGACTTCAACGTCTTAAATAATATAGCTCTAACCACTTAATTTATTCACATTGATCAATTCAATATTAATTGTTTTACAGATGTCTTTGTATTTTCTCAATTTAATTTAATGGTATTAGTTTTGTGAATTTAGTCTCTTGCCTTCGTGTAGTTAATAGAAATCACAATTTAATTTATTAGGCCTTGAAAAAAAAAAATCAAACACTTGGTTAAGTTCAAGTGTCATTTCCAAACAACATTATTGTTTTAATTAAATTAATACTTTCTCATTAAAGTTGTATTGTAATTGTTATTATGTCTAACTTCATTAAACCCACTAATCTTTCAGTAATTTTATATCTAAAACACCAAACTATATTTTTGACAGTAATATATACAAACTTAAAAAAACTTTAACACTTAAACCACTAAATTTAATTTTCGGTTCATTATTTCCCCGATTTTAACGTATGATAAAATTGATGAAAAATTTTGGGTATTGTTTTAATTGGAGCAAATATATGAATTTTTTGTTATAGTAAGTCTTTTTCAAAGTCTCACGCGCGAACACATATTTTATTTTGGATAACACTAATTAAATATTCAGTTTAATGATATATGTACCAAAATTTAATAAAGTTTAGTAGTTTATACACCAAAATTTAATAGGTTATATATAATGCAATAAAATATTTTTTGATGGTTTAGGTGCAAAATCACCAAAATTTGGTGGATTTACTGCAATTAGAACTTATTATTATTGAATTGTGTTGTTTAATATCTATCTATATACGTACATATAAAAGTTAGAAGTTCCTAAAATAAAATTAAATGCCTACTTGAGCAAGTTTATTCACACGGCTTTATGGTAAATGAATGAATTTCACTCTCTACCAAAATTAATAATTTGATGCAGACATATTAATTTTTTTATATTATGTTTTTCTCTCATATTTTTAAAATTCAATAATTTTTTAATCTTACATATAATTTAATGTACTGTATCTATTTTTTTTTTTTTATTGTTTTTAGTTGGACATATATGACATTAAATATGCAAAATATAAAATTCAAATTTAAAATATATATGAGTTTAAGAGATTTTTTTAAAATATGAGTTTTAATTAATAATTTTTAATTGACTAGCTATATATTTTTAAAAATATTAATAAATATATAACGGTTTAATTAATGTATAGATAAACAAGTTAATTTAAATTTAGATTTTTTATGTTAAAAGAAATAATTTATTTCGTGCATCGTACGGGAGAAATACTAGTTTACATATAAACTATGAAAATACGCATTTTTTTATAATTTCGTCAAATCTTATAACTTGACCATAACATCCCTAGCATTATTAAAATCGACTCCCTAGCATCTTTAAGATTTTGATGTTTGATTATTTAATTATTTTTTTCAATGTTTTCTCTTTAATTATTTAATTTATTTGTTATAAATCAAAGGTATAATATTGTTATATATATATATATATATATAAAGTTGGTTTTTAAAATATATGGAAGATCGAAAGTCCAAAAGAGTTTTCTAAAAAAATTAAAAACTTTTACATAAACTATGTAATTTTCTTTAATATATATAGCTCAAAAATTATTGCAAATGTTCTAGAGCACAGTATTATGTATGCATTTTGTACATGTATACATATTTTTTTAATTCTTTAAGTTATTTATTATAAATCAAAGGTATAATATTGCTATATATAAAAAATTATTTTTTAGAATATATAATAATCCCGCGTAATATGTGGATCTACGTACTATATATATATTATTAACTATTTTACAAGCAATTTATATATAAAATAATATTACGAATAATATATTTGAATATTTAGTTTACATATAATCTATGAAAATATGCATCTTTTTATAATTTCATCAAATCTTATAACATCCCTATCCCTAGCACTAATAAAATCAACTCACTTCATAATATAAATAAATACCACTCTCTCTTTCACCTCTCAAAATCCAAAAAAAAATAAAAAATGTCACCCCATGCATTTGGCGTCAAATTACTAATCTGCATGACAATAATAATAATCATCGCATTTTTTTGCATCAATATCATTTGCAAATTGAGAGAAAAATTATCATCAAAACACGCAGCTCCAAACGTTGTCGAAGCTATTGCTTTCAAAACTTTTTCCGTAGGGCGGAGGGACGTCGGAGAGATCGACTGCGGTGATGATGATGACCACGGTAGTAATGTGGAGTGCATCGCATCAGATACGGGGGCTCTCGGATTGAGAGAGATTGTAGCAGCTACCAATGGACTTGCAGTTGAGAATTTGATTGGTAGTGGAAGATTTGGAGTTGTTTATCTTGGCTTCATGGATGGTACACCCGTTGCTGTCAAGAATTTGTTTAGTAATAGGTAAATTTTTTCGATCGAAAATTATTCCCTCCGTCCCCTGCTCGATTTCTCGTTTGATGTGAAATCGGGTAAGGGATGAATTGAAAGTGACAAATTAAGAAGAAAAAAATATATGCTGGAAAAAAAATATATTTTTGTGCAAATATTGTGAACCAATTTGTAAATATAATGCAAACGAGCTTAAAATTATTTGTTTTTCCTTTTTGTTGGAAATTGTGGTCCGTCCTACTAATAACTCTATTATTTGATCTAACGTGTATCCGGTAGTTGTTCTAGTTATCATGATATGAGTTTCCCTCTTTACTGCAATTTATTGTACATTTTGATGTGCAATAGTGTTACTCTAATTTTATTGCAGTGTACATTTTGATGTGCAATGGTATTACTCTAATTTTTTGGTTGTATGAGAGAAGAGAGAGAGTTCTGCAGTTCAGCAGAAGCAATGCTGTTAATTAGGCATCAGAATTTGTTGAAGTTGCTTGGATACTGTGCTGAGGGAACTTACAGGTATTTTACCTCTGGAAATACAAAATAAAAAATAAAAAATTACCCTCTCCATTTTAGTTAAAACTTTTCATAGTTTTTGAATGCACAAATATAAAAAAAAAAAAGGATTTTATATAATAAAATAATAAGTTAAAAAAGTGATTGGTGGTGCAGGTAGAGGTGGCAAAATGGGCCCGGCCCGATGGGCCGGCCCAGTTGGCCCGTCTTTCAGGCCAGGCCGGGCCCAAAAATAAGCGGCCCGAAATGAACCGGGCCGGGCTTGGCCCGAAAAAAATATTGGCCCGGTTTTTTTTTTTTTTTTTTAAATTATGATGTTGCAAATTTGCAATGTACCAAATCAAAAGACTCAAAACAAAAAACTACCCAAACCCTAAATTCCTAATTATAATTTCTAACTTTTTTTTAGTTTAATTCTATTAATGTTTGATTTTTAACCAAAATGAATTGAGTTTCAATAAACTAATATTTATTAATTAGAATTTTCCAAAATGAGTTTAGTTCCCCTGTTTGTTTTCAGGTTCTAAACGTGTGTGTGTTTTCATTTTTCAAGTTCATTAATAATATATATAATTAGAATCTTATTGATTAGTTTCATTAATTATATATATATATATATATATATATATATATTCTTTGAGTGTGTGTTTCCTTATGTTTAAATTAATATTAAAAATATTTTGGGATTATAATTTAGTGTCTATCAAAATATATTTATTATTTTTACATGTTAAAAATAATAAATATAAATAATATATTTCAAATTTAATTATTAAGTAACGGGCCATTTTGGCCCGGCGGCCCGCATAGGGCCAGGCTGGGCCGATAAAAATTAGGCCCGATTGGTACCGGGCCGGGCCCGGCCCGGCCCGTAAAATACCATCAGCCCGGTGGGCCAGTGCCGGGCCGGCCCGGCCCGGCCCATTTGCCACCTCTAGGTGCAGGGTGTTGTGCATGAATATGTGGAGAATGGGAACCTGGAGCAGTGGTTGCACAATGGCATATCCAAAGTTAGCCCTCTAACATGGCCTATTCGGATCCACATAATCAAAGGAATTGCCAATGGGTATCATCATATATATTCTCTCTTTTTTTAATCTTGCGTGAGGTAGTTTTATATATAAAATTTGTGTTACGGAGAAGGTATTATGTATATTTTGTGCTATCATACATTGTTAATAATATTAATTGTTTACAAGTAATAATATTTGTTCTTATTGCAGTAGTATCCATTCTTGCCAATAATAGTATTAGTGTATAACGCACATAATGTACATACACATCTTTTAAAAAATAATTGAGTCGGAACTTCAAAAGTTAATTGATCTCATATGAGCTCGTCTCACACAAAAAAAAATTATTTTTTTAGAAAAATGTTTTGGTCTCATGACTTATAAACCATTAAATTTTGTTTTTTTTTTTTTAATATTTTGATTTTGTCAAAATAGTGTCGAATTTCAGTACAAAATAGCCAAAACATAGAATCAGTATATTATGTCACGTTAATTAGTAATGTTTAATTTTTCCGAAACATAACTTGTCTACCATCTAACTTTTTGCACTCAAATTAAATTCTTATGTGACATAAAAGCAACATATGTTGTTTTATTTTGTGAGGATATTGGGTCAATTTTTGAACAATTTATTTAGTTTTGAGATTAAACAAACTGCAATATGTGCAACTACTTTTTCCACAGTTTAGCCTATCTGCACGAGGAAACCACGCCTCCAGTTATCCATTTCAACCTGAAATCAAGCAATGTGCTCGTTGATCAGCTTTGGAATCCTAAGGTTTCGAATATCGGGACGACCAAGCTCTTAGGTTCAGAGTACGATCGTATTCATGTTGGAGACGAAAAGAGAGATGTTTACAACTTTGGTGTACTTATAATGGAGATAGTATCCGGGAAAACACCTATACAAACATATCAGAATGAAATAGAGGTAAGTACTAATTGATCTCTCAAGCACAACTATTATTATTATTATTATTATTATTGTGCAAACACCAATCTTAAGTGATGCATACATGAATGTAGGAAATACCTGGCCACCGGGCTCCTCACTTGAGTGAGTGACCCAGGTTCGATTTCCTCTGGGAACGAATTGGGAGATGGGAGATATAAGGTTGGACTTGGAGATATGGGGTGTAAGGAGACTTGGTGAACTAACTTAACTACTAACAACTAACATTTACCGATAAAAAAAAAAAAAAAAGAATGTAGGAATATTTGGTTGATTGGATAAAATACATGCATGGTAGCCGAGAAAAATTTTGGGCTAATACTCGACCCAAGTTTGCCTCAGCCACCTACGTACGGTCGAGCAAGTCGAAAGAATCCTGCTTATTGCTATTAAGTGTGTGGATTTTGAAGTCAAAAAGAGACCTCAAATGAGAGAAATTGTCAATATGTTGCATTTAATTTGAAGCCAAAAAGAAACCCGAGTTTGCCTCGACCACCTACGATCGAGCAAGTCGAACGAATCCTGCTCATTGCTATTAAATGGGTGGATTTTGAAGAAAAAAAAAAAAAAACCTCAAATGGGAGATCATGTTGCATCTCCAAGAATTAATTCTAACCATTTTGGTAAGGGAATGCTTTGTTTTGTAATGGCAAAGTTACTGTTATTTGCACCTTATGCATTTCTGGTATTATTGTTTGGAATTACTGTCATATTTTTCTTCCCATTATTCAATAGCTTTCGTATGAACCAAATTTCATTTCCAAGTCTTAAAAAGAAACATCAATTTTTTGTATACAAATTATGTTTAGAATGCTTCAACATTTTTTTTTTGTCGAATATATTATTGATGCACGAGCTCTTCTTTAAAGAGAATCATAAATTATTCATTACGAAAATTAAGTTACATTTTTATCTAAAATTTATTTATATATAAACACACACTAAATTGTGTAATTTCATTTAATTAAATAATAATAGTTGCATGCCTTTATATGGTCACAAAAACTAAGATTGGAAATAATATATCAAAACCAAACCATCAATTCTTACGAATCAACTCATGAAGTCAAAATTAAACACTCAAATTTTATTGAGACGAATTTGCATGTTTATGCTTAATTTTGTTTTTCGAGCCAAGACCCGAATAGCTCAACATAACAACTGATGCTAAACAACATCAAAACTAGCATCTAAACAGCAACAGAACACTCCTTCAACTTGACCTCATCAATAGGCAACACATCACTAGGGAAATCACAATCCACTTGCTTCTCGGGCAACAAATCACAAGCCTTAGGCGTCACTCGGCTCGACACGCCGTCGACATCCGTGCAGTTCCACGGCAACTTCTTCGGCTTGATAAAAAAATCATCCACACTCTTCTTTACAAACATCTCAGCCGTGACGTTAGAGACACAAATTCCGGTATAGGGATCGCCATGGATCCCCGCAATGTTCCCAACGACAGTGACATTCTTCGCATCAAAGTCCCTAAAGTTGATGTTCTTTACTATGGGAAGTGCTTTCGGGTCCCAACCCTTGTCCGGGTGATCTCCATATGAACCCGTCATCCAGAAAAGGTACTTCATGGTCTCCAACTTCACGCCCTTCACATATATGTCCTTCACGTAGGCCCCACGTCCCGGGGATGACTTGATTCTGACACCCGACTGGGAGGTGATCGCGTGTACATTGACAGCTCTGACGTCCTGTATCCCCCCTGACATTTCACTGCCCAAGGCTATGACGGCGCTGTCGGGCGAAATGCATGTCAGTCCATTGATGCTTAGGTGTTGTGTCGGCATTCCGAACTTTATACCGTACTGGTCCCACCCGCTTTTTACTGCGACGCAGTCGTCTCCTGACACCACGTAAGACTCTCGTATGCGCATGTTTATGCACGAATCTGCGCCATTAAGTAAAACAACTCACCCATCAATTATTAGTATTTTTTTATAAATGCAAACGGTGCAACTAGTTTATACAAGTATTTTTATTTTCAATAAATAAATTTAGGAACCTGGATTGATCCCATCGGTGTTTGGAGAATCAACGGGCGCAAGAATTGTTACGCTTTCGACTATTACATCCCTAAACATGTGAAGAATAGAAGATCAATTAAAAACATAACCAATATTTTCAATGTACGGAATTTTATACTACACAATGATATAACATCTTCGATTATCGTGTCATTCAGATAAATGGGAACTATAAAGTTAATATATATCATTCATCTAAACAGTGTAACATAGGATGTTAAGTCAATTTGTAGTAAGAGATCTCATCCTTATTTTAAAAAATATTTTAGCGCAAAAATAAAAATAAAAATTTACCTGCAGTAAGTTGGGTGGATATTCCATGATGGAGAATTGATGAAAGTAAGATGAGATATCTGAACTTGACTTGAGAACAAGAGTTCAATTAAATAAGGCCTAGTGTACTTAAGCTGATGACTCTTGAATTTCTTCCACCAGGTTTCACCCTGGCCATCAATCGTTCCATTCCCTCCTATAAACACAAATTTAAATTCGTAATTCAGTTGGTAATAAATTTGGATCATGCGATGTACGTTTTTTATTATTAATTAATATCACAGCACAATGTTGTGTTGCATTTGACCGTATAATTTTACAGGGTGGTCCTGTACGACATAGGATTCAAATCCAGAATAAATGAGAAAATATTATAATAAAAAAAACTAAATTGTAAGAAATACCTGTGATAACAACATCGGTGAGATTTGTTCCAACAATGAGACTAGAAAACCTTTGACCGGGAGCATCTCTTCCTCTTCCATATGAAGGCAATGGATCAATCAGAGGATAATCTGATTCTTCCTGTTATTTTTCAAACATTAGATTTTACAACTTTTTTAGGTCAAATTTTTTTCTTGAAAAAAAAAATGTTTGTGCTATTAAATGTGGGTACCTGAGATCCAAGAATAACAGCATCCTTGTGTACATAAAGTGTGAAATGGCTAACGAGGCTAAACGTCCCCGTTAGCCATTTCCCGGGCGGGACGACGAGCAGGGCCCCGCCGTCCGAGGCAACCTTGCTTAGATTAGCAATGGCTGCCTTAAATGCAGCTGTGTTTAAAGTCTTTCCATCACCTTTTGCTCCAAAATCTGTCAAAAGTGCACTGTGTTTTCTACAGTTTATTGCAGAGTATGGGATTTGTTGTGAGAGAGTGCTGAAATCTCTGCTTTCTGCTGTGGTGAGACAGAGCACTGCTGGTAGAAAAAGGATCAAAAACTTCTCCATTTTCTGTAAAGATGATCAAAAAAAAAAAAAAAACAAATCAAGAATGAAAAATGAGGAAAAATAATAATCAAGAAAGCATGGATTTGGAATTAAAGAGGGAATTGAATCCGACTTACATGGTGTGACAAGTGATATTGTGATGAATGGGAATGGCCAGAGGGTTTATATAACAAAAGATTTGACATAATTTTGTTGACCATCACAATCACAATCCTATATAATTAATGGAATTTAATTTAAGAAAGGTATGTCAATAAAAATATATGCATTAAATGGCAAAATCCTATTATGGCCATTTACTTAAATAATTAAGGACTATTAAATTTGAACGAATTAAATTTTCATTTATAATTAGATGCCTATAGTTAATGGGAAATTGAGTATATATGATACTCATTACATGCTCTCATTGATATTATTGCATTCTCCTATTGATATCATAAAATTTTATTGTGTGATTTTAATTTATAAGTATAATAATATTAATGAATATATAAATATAATTTAACGCGATTGATGAATATATGTTATTATATTAATTTTTATGGTATGAACAAGTAGAGTTTGTGAACTTAATATAATTTAGGATTTGAGATTTAGTGAAATTTGAAATCAATATTCTAAAATAGATGAAACTCCATCCATTTTAATTTAAGTGTCAGTTTAGAAAGAATTTTTTTTTTCCAAAATATCTATGATTTTGTTTTCCAAGAGAACTTATATATATGATTACAACTTTGTTATTTTCTTAAAATTTTGTAATAGGTCTCATTTATTGAAAATATAAACATTTACATTAAAGTTGAAACACTCAAAATAATATATATTTTATATAAATAATTATGAGTATTTAGTAATTTTCTTAGTATATGTGATACACCTAAAGAAAATTTCCTCCTTACCTTTTTAACTGTCTCATTTTATGTAGAGTTGTGTCCCTTTTTTATTTGTCACTCTATTAAGAACAATACAAATTTATCTATTTATTTCAATAATGCCCTTAATTAATAAATATTAATATTAATCATCATTTTGTAATTGCAAGCTCCTTTCAAAAGGAAAAATAGTTGCAAATTTAATAAAAGAAAAAGGGTATAAGTGTATTTCAATAAAAGATAAAATTAATTTATGCGAATTGATAGAATATGACAATAAAAAAGGATGAATGGAGTATAAAGTATTGGTCATTTTATATAATATTTATGAGCATTTAATGAATTTTTCTTTAATATATATGAATAATAATATGTTATAGTTTTGAGATTTGGGTAGGATACAATTTATTATATTATTACTCTTAAAATTCATATTAATTGTCATTTAACAATGTTTTCCACAAATTAAGAAATAGATGAAATAGCAATAAATAAATATGTTAATGTGATGAATTTGATATGATTAGTATGGTAGAATAGGATGAGAATGTAATGATCATTCTTTAATTTATTGTAGGGGCGCTTAATAAAAAAAATTCCTCACTGATAATGGGAATGAGATATACACATAATAATTATTATATGTAATGAGAATAAATGAGGTACATAGCATTGTTTTTTCTCCTAAATAAGATAATCACCACCTCCATTTGATTGCCTCTATCATACCTTGTAATGATTCTTCTCATTCAATCCCACATACCATAACCAACAACATTCTTTTATTTTTTTGTCAACTTTTCCAAAATTTGAGCACAACATTAATGGTGTAACCACCATGAATATAAATTCTCATTTAACATATGTAAGGGTAAAGGAAGCAAATGAAATTTCATTCCCATTATCATTGAAAAATTTGAAACAAGTGCCCCTAAATAATGTAAGTAATAATTTTAATTTGGTATATTTTTTTTACCACTATTTTAAATTGATACAAAAAAATTTGTATTATAGAGTAAAAAAGATTGAAAAATAATAGTATTATTTCATAAGGAATGGACCTTTACATTTAAAAAAAATATCAACACTTAATTCATCATTACAATATTATTTTCGGGAAAAAAAAGGAGGAATGTGAAAACAAAAAAAAAATCATGGACTTTTGAAAAATCTAAAAGGGGCGGAGGGAGTAATAAAAATTTGTAATAATACATATTTATTCTAACATTAACACACATTTGCAGTAATACATATTTAACTTAACATTAACACATATTTATTTCACCAGTAACACGCAGTTACTCTAACATTAACATACATATGCTCCAATAATAACACATATTTACCACATATTTATTCATCAATATATAATTTCTTTAATATTTTCTCTAATATTAATATATATTTGCTCCCCTAATAACTCGCATTTGCAATCTTACATTTGTTATTGTATGAACATTAAATATTTTTTTAAAAATAAATATATATATCTATTAATTTTTTTTTAAATAAATAGTAATACACATTTTACTCTTATATTATATGAAAAATAATATTTTTTGTAAAATACATAAATATTGAAGAAAAATAGTAATTAGTCTAATAGTAACACGCATTTTGTCATTCAATAATATGCATTTGTCTATATGGTTACATAGTTTGAGAACAAATTTTTTTTGAATTACTCTAGCGGAGAATTTGGAGAAAAATCATTAAATCTGACCTGAACCGTTCAAAATCCATAAATTTTATAAATATGAGTTATTTTATGGATTCGTAGAATTTTTCATCTATAAATAATTTAAAATAAAAATAATCATTTCTATATTTTTTTTCATGCATATTTTATTTTATTCATGAATTCATTCCATTTAGACATGACTTTATTATAATCATACCAATCATGCAACTCAATAATAAATTGGATTAGAAGCTGGGCAAAATAACTATTAAAATAGGATGGATGCAGCAAGTAATAATGAATAATTGTATTTGTAATTGTTGGATGATTGGTTAATAATTGCCATAAATTTTTTATATAATCAAGGTGCTTATATGCACTTTGACTTTAAGATTAATTTTGATTTTTTTATTAAAAATATGTAATAAAAAAAGTTAGGGTATTATTGATTACTACTACTTGGGGTATTGTTGATTATTACTTGTGAAATTATTGATTAGAGTAAGTCTTGTATGTGACCTTCTCATCTAATGAGACATGCACTTATTAATAAAAAGCTATCACTTTTAAAAAATGATAATATTTTTGTTAAAAGAATTTTCTATTAAAATTTTATCATTTTTTAAAAGTAATAATTTTTTAATAAATGATAGATCTCACATCATGAGATGATCTTATATAAAAAAAAAATTATACCGATTATTATTTAGGTTATTGTTGTTTACATTTTGGGCTGTTTTTAATTAATGTTTGGAGTATTAATGACACACTAATTAATTGCCTAACTAAAAAATAGCATGAACAAATTTATATGTTAAATTATAAATAAATCTTTTTTTTGACGGAAATTATCAATTAATCTTATAAATCAAATTGGGTCTTTTAATGCCTAATAAATTCAATTGGATCTCTAAAATCCAATAAATTATAACCGGACCTAAAAAATTCAATAGATCAAACTAATTTTTAACCTAATAAATTAAATAAGTTTCTAAAGCCCAACAAATCAAAATAAGTTCAATTCAAGTCCTTGAAGCCCGATATAATAAATCAAATCATTAAAACTCGATAAATTTTTTCTGGTAACTATAGAACCCATCCGATTTTTTGAATGTGGTCCAGAATTCGACATCAAATCAAATATCTTAGATAAAAAAAAAATTCCCATAAATTTAGAGTTTTACACCTATACATATCATTCTAGTTATACCGTTAGAATATCAGCAAGTCAGCATTTTTTGAAGTTTCAAAGGAATTCATCACAGCTTCAAAGATATTTTTCATGCACAGCGATAAGTATTAACGTTTGATCCTAGATCAAGGTGCAAAATTTCTTCGATCAATGTTATTTTTGAAGGTAGTCATCAACGGTCTTCAACAAAGCTGAAGGTCTTAAGCAACAGTCCTCATTAAACTCAACAATATCCTTCATCAAAAGAGTTCACCAAAGATCCCAAAGAAATAATGTTTAAATCCGACATAAGGCTCGACGACCTCAATTTGATGTTTAAGTCATAAGGTTCCAAGTCAAATGAAATTAAAATAAAAAGTTGCTCGAAAAATTCGCTAAGTCCTGCTTCTCAATTCTTTCAAAATAAAATGGCAGCAACATACCCCCTTTTGATTTCTTTCGATAAAAAAATCCTATGGACAGTCGATTCCCACGTGATGCACTTTGAATAGAAAAATTTGAATCAATTTCAACAAGTTTTGCTTTTGAATTGGAAACTTGCTCGAATTGGCTCCTTTCGATTCCTATATATGTTCGATATATTTACGAAGTAATAAAAATTCAAACATAAAAAATATCGAACATGAGTCACTCACTCAAGTGAGAAGTCTAGTGGCACTAACCCACCTAGTTATTTGTTGACCGTCATTGATTTCTAAATCGTATATATATTTTTTATCTGTAAATGTTAGTTGTTATAAAATGTTAGTTAGTTGTTATATGATTTCAAAATCATATAATTTGATTCTTCATATTTGTTATCATTAGTTGTATAAGTTGTAATATTTTTTATCCCATTTAAATCATATTCCATATATATGGAGTCATTCACTACTACATTTTGGAACTTGCATAGCTTTACTTAGAAATCTCTTGTGTCAATGAGCTCTCTAAGATGTCACTTAGAGAGCTCATTGACAAATGAGCTCTCTTATGCAATACAAAAATTAAATATATATAACTTATATAGCGGTTTTGAAACCGCTTTACACAAAAAACTTAAATAAATAAATAATAATGACAAAGCGATTTTGAAACCGCTTTACACAAATTTTTTCTTAAAAAAAATAAAAAATAATA
Organism: Prunella vulgaris; assembly: GCA_026898435.1. Taxonomy (NCBI): domain Eukaryota; kingdom Viridiplantae; phylum Streptophyta; class Magnoliopsida; order Lamiales; family Lamiaceae; genus Prunella; species Prunella vulgaris. The sequence goes on along the minus strand of JAPKLY010002647.1, from coordinate 3,650 downwards.
ATGACTAAGCGGTTTTGAACAGCTATAAAGAAGTAAGCGTCTATTAACCGCTATAAAGCCCATTGAAAATCGGGAAGTTAGGCCCATGTTATTAACCTTTGTTTCTCTCGCCCACAGTGCACTCTCTATCTCTCTTCTAATCACCCTATCGGCCTTCAAGAAAAAAAAAAAACCATGCCTTGTTAACGTGAACGGCGGTGAAGGAAGCCTGTTTACGTGTCTGTCGGGCGAGCTGCATCCACCACGATCCCTCATGGTTGGCCACGACGAAGATCGGCGAGGAACAGGGGTGCGGATTACGCGTCGTTGAGAGGACATGCTGATTCGGTGGTACGACGGGGCTGGGTTCTTCCAATGGCGGATTCCAGTCGTGGCTACGGTGGACTTCACGAAAATTCTGGCGGCAGATCTCAGTTCCGGCGACAGGTTAATTCGAGAATCAGGCGGCATCGAGGCGACAACGTTCAGGCGTTAGGGGCGGCGACTGATGCGAGACAGCGGTTGTGCTTCGACTTGTACGATGGCGGAAACAGATCTGGAACGGCGATGGCTGGAGAGAGAAACGCGTGATGTTGAAAAATGTTTCAGATTTCCATCCGTAGATCTCTGGTATGTTGAAATGTATTGGTTCCTCAGACATGATTGTTGGAATTTGTTGATATTAGGTATGAATTTTGGAATGAATTTTAGAATTTGTATTCTTCTTTCTCGAGCATTTCATAAGAATCAAAATAAATGGTGGAAGCAGTGAATGGATCTTTGCAGGGGCGAGATTCAAATTTCAAGTCTAAACATGAAGCTAAGTTTTCAAACCAGGTGAGTTAGCTCACCTGGCCACCGGGCTCCTCACTTGAGTGAGTGGCCTGGGTTCGATTCCCTTTGGGAACGAATAGGAGATAGTTATAAGATTGGCTTGGAGATATGAGTATATGGAGACTTGGTGAACTAACTACTAACCACTAACCACTAATATTTACCTAAAAAAAATGAAGCTAAGTTTTCCAATGATTTGGTAATTTTCTGAGAGGACCTTATATTTCCTCTCGATTCTTGAGACCTAGATGAATAAGATGATGAATGTTGTGGTGAATATTTAGTAATGAAAGTTGTGGTGCAAATTTCCATTCGTTATATTTTATGGCATTATTACTGAACGCTACAACTGCTCATCATCGATGCAACTCATTCCTTCCCAACATATATTTTCTGCTATTTTTCTTTTATAATTTGATCGCTTCTTCTGTGGAACAGACGGGTTATGAGATAAATTCTAAAATTTTAGATTTAGAATTTTATTACGGTGGAGGCAGGAGTCTCGATTCCAGCGGCTACTCCGGCGAGAACAGAGGCTGGAATAATTTTTTTTAAATGATTTTAGAGAGCGGTTATAAACCGCTCTCTAAGTTAAATATTAAAAAAAATATAATACACTTGGAAAACGGTTCCTTAACCGCTTTCTAAGTGCAACCCAACTTAGATAGCTTGAGAAATTGCCTCTAAAATACTAACTTTATACAATTTTTGCTGTGAGATCATTACCTTTTTTAAAATTACCCTCCACCCATTTACCTAGTTTTCTAGGTTTTCCTACACCAACCCCCTAAACGCACCGCCCCTCCTTGCTATCATCCCCCCCCCCCAAAAAAAAAAAAAAAAGTTGACACCCATGCATGAATAGTATATGTATGTAGACACTCCCAATTATCACCTTTTCATTATTCCTTGCCGATGCATACCCCACTTCGTATGGGCCCCATTTTATGTCTTTATTTTCCCACTCTTTTCATTTTTCGAATTCAACATTTAACAGAATATTTCCACTGAATAAATCTTAGACTATGTGTACTATATAATTTAAATATATTAAGTTATCTTATTATTAAAAAGTTATTCTTATTTATATTAATAAAATTTATTTATTTAATTAATAATAAATATAAATATTTTATTAAAATATACTAGATTTTCAGTTATATTACTAATAAAAAAATGAAATATTCACAAGTTAAAAAAAAAGTAAAAGTTCAAACGTTCGTAACTACAGTTCAATTTCATTTTCTGTTAAAGTTCAATTATAAATTTATTCCAACAACTCTTATTTCTCTCTCCTCTCTCCTTCACTCTCTCTCTCTCCCTCTCTTCTATGTCAATCAAATGTCAACTATCATTTCAAGACTCATAATTTTTTTTTTCTTTTTCTTATTTTATATACACTTAATTTCTTACAATTTTATTTTAAAATAACATTCTTTATGAATTTATTTGAATTCATTTTTTCCTCCTTTTATAACATTTTTAATTTTAAATGTATTATTACTTGATGTTAATTTTACTTATAACATTTTTCCCTCATTTTTTTTATGAATTCAAATGGTAGTTTTTTGTTTAATTTAGATTTTTTAAGTTGATTATACAGAATATTCATAAGTTCCAAAGATAAAATTAAAGTTCAAACCAAATACTTGATAAGTTCAAATTCAAAATTGATAAGTCACAATTCAAATTGCTTACAAGTTCAAATCAAATAATTGAGAAATCAAAATCAAATATATCACATAGGTGAGATATTTATGGGAGTGTTAATATAAAATAAAAGTTCAAACCAAATACTTAATAAGTTCAAATTCAAATTGATAAGTCTCAATTCATATTGCTTACAAGTTCAAATCAAATAATTGACAAATCAAAATCAAATATATCACATAGGTGAGATATTTATGGGAGTGGTAAGATACGAAATTAAATTAAAATTCAAATTGCTTACAGTTATGAAGTTAAGATATTTATAAATTAATTGATAATAGTTGTAAAAAAATAAATCACTTGTTGCAAAAATAAATCAAATGAAAATATAGCAACTGAAATCTTTTGAGTAAAAATAACGTGGCTTTTCTCCATGAGTAAAAATAGCAACTGAAATCTTTTGAGTAAAAATAAAGTGGCTTATCTCCATGAGTAAAAATAGCAACTGAAATCTTTTAAAAATTTAAAAGTACAAAGTATATTTATAAAAATTTAAAATAAAAGTAACATTTGTCCATTGCAGAGATTGAGGAAAATTCCATGAAATTTCCATGAAAAAATAAAGAAATCATCAGCAGGGCATCATTAAAAAAAGTAAAAAAAGTAAATATTTGAAATAGAGAGACCAAGCCAAAACCGCCCACCGAAGTGCGATTTCATTCACGGGCTGCATGATCACCAAGTTTGCAAGCTCCGGAAAGCATCCCGGGTCGGGTTTCGTCATATTGCTCCCACCCTCCACGAATGTCAGGCAGTCGGACAGCTTCAACAGGTATGTGAATCAGACAACTTCAACAGCGCCACCTGGAAATCCGATTACCGGAATCGCGCTGCCCCTGTTTTGGTTCGTTGCGCAGATACCACGCCCACAACACCGTAAATACACCGTCTTCAACGCCAAGAGCACCGCCGCTCTCGCACGCCACCTCTGTCGGTTGCCATTTCTCGCCGGAACTCAAGCTGCTGAAATCGTCGCTAGTTTTCGCGCACGAACCTGCAACCGTGCAACTACAGGAACAACTCGCCACGAACCTGCAATCGAACTCGCCACCATGCCCGTCGCACCGCCAGACGCTCACAGCCGGAGAGATGAGAAAGGTGAAAGGTGAGAGAGGAGAGAGGAGAGA
>JAPKLY010002646.1:0-23243 GCA_026898435.1 Prunella vulgaris | reverse complement strand
CCAATGGAATATACATTTATCAAAATAGAGAAGACAATAATTCTGATGATGTTGCCCTAGAAAGCAAAATGAGGGTATTTATATATCTCCCCTGTGAAGGGTAAAATGGTAATACTCATAGTGTTGTCCTAATTCATGTAAGACCACAAAATAGAATACTATTGCTGGGCAGCAGTTCTGGTGCGATATCCAACTCTGATCTCATTTTCAGAGTTGAAAAAATAACTTTCTCTGGCTGTGGAGTATAGGCATATGTCCACATATCCATAAATGTACTGTTTGCAATGTAATCTACTTCTGTCAAATTTCCCCTTTAGTATGCTTTCTGGCTCTGAAGAGTTCGGAGCCAGAACATAGCATATTCATCAGTTTGTGAACAAGCACTAAATCGTTATGAGCTCTATATGAGCTGATCTGGGCTTATACTTGAGCCGACAATAGATCCATCACTAATTTGGGATCCCAGTATCATATGTCAATCTTTATTCTTATCACATCTCTCATCTCTGGTAGAGAATGATTTCTTAATTTAGTGCACCTCTTTGGTCAATGTAGAGGATTTTCGCATATTTCTTATTACAATAGAATGACTTCTCACATTTGGTCCAACTCTGGACCAGATTTGAGAGAAGGTTTTTCTATATTGAGAGTTGTCCATATTCATTTCTCACATATGAAAGTATGTGTATACTTTGTCACATCACTAGTGAAACTCTTGAAAAGTTTGAGTCAAGATTCATTGAGATTATCAATGAGCTGGACTCACTTGGTAAAGACTACTCAGAAAAAGAAATGAACATGAAAGTTCTCAGAGGCTTACCTTCTGAATGGGACATGAAGGTCATTGCTATGAGAGAATCAAAGGATTTATCCAAGATATCCACCTTTGAACTCTTCTCAGACTTTGACATAAGTAGGAGAAAAGAACCTGACAGCAGTAAGGTTACAGCTCTAGTAGCTGACAACCTTGCAGCTACATATTCTGATGATGAAGACTTGGCTCTTTTCATAAAGCAGCTCAAGAAATTTGTCAAATGGACTAAGAAGAAGCAGTTCACACCAAAGGAGGATGGTAATGTGAAATCTACAGCACCTAACTCAACTTATCTGTGTTATAACTGCAGAAAGCCTGGACATTATATCAAGGATTGTCCATACCCCAAAGCTGAGAAGTATACAGATGAAGAAAAGAGAATCAGAAAAGATAGAATGAAAAAGTTTGACAAGGAGAGAATTAGAGCACTACTTTCAGAGTTTGATAAAAACCAAGAAGACTGTCCCTCTTCTTCTCAAAAGTTAACTGCAGATTTAGAAGACTCTGACTCTACAGATTCAGATGAAGAAGCCATAATATGTCTTATGGCTAAAGATGAAGAGGTATGCTCATCATCATCAAGTTATATAACAGAAAAGGATTCTTCCAGTGACATGCTTAGTGCAATCCAAAGACTACAAGAAGAAAATGAAGATCTTAGAAGAGATAATCACATTGGGAAGGGAACATGTCAAAGCTTTGTTAGCTGGAGTAGAGGATGCTGAAAAGAAACAACAGATTCTACAAGAACTCAAAGAAGGTTACAGTTGTCTGAAAAATGACAATCAAGAACTCTTCAATGAAGCAAGTTGTAGAGTTGTAGACTGTGCTGAACTGAAGGAAACTATCAAAACTCAAGAACTTATGATAGCTGATCTTGAAGAAAGCAATGTTTATTTTCAAAAGAAGTTAGACTATTTTGGAAAGTCATCCAAACAACTAAGGAAGATGTTGTCGAACAAAGACACACAAAAGATTTGACTGGAATAGGATATAATCCTTGCACTTGGATGAATCATTTGCAAAAGTCAATTCCTAAACCAGAAAGGAAGTTCATCAAAGGATCAACCTCAACCCCTGAAGAAGCTGTAAACTCAACCCTACAGCCAGAAGATTTGCAATTCTTAAATTTATTCAAAGAATTATCACCTAGAAGACAACAGAGGGTCAAGGAGATCATGAATGATACTGAGGAAGATGTTACAAACATGTTACAAAACATGCTTCTGAAACCAAGTGCAGAATCAACCATACAGTCAGAAGAAGAAGTCTTTCACAAATTGAATATTAAAAGAAGACCTAACTTTGATAGATTCTGGAATGGAAATATGTCTAATTTGTCTCCCTCTTCAAACATCCAAAGAGGAGGATTAAGCAAGAACTGTAGAATTAACAACTGTACAGCTCCCAAAAAGGCTTGGATTGCAAAGAGTAACACTAGAGGAAATCCAAAGTATTGGATTTCTAAATAACTCATTTAATTTTGCAGGGACATGTTACAACAACCAAAAGAGAGATTTGGTACATAGACAGTGGTTGTGCAAGACATATGACTAGAGATAGAAGTTTGTTACAAAATGTTAAACATCACAAAGGTCCTAAAGTTGTTTTTAGTGATAATGCCAGTGGAACAGCTAAAGGATCAGGAAGTCTGCTCAAAGGAAAAGTTCATATCAATTATGTTTATTTGGTAGAAGGCTTAAAGCATAATTTGCTTAGTGTAAGTCAATTTTGTGACAAAGGCTACACTGTAAACTTTACACATGACACTTGCATAGTCAAAGATATTGAATCTCAAACCACAAAACTGACAGGAACTAGAAAAGGGAATGTTTACATTGTAGAGTAGGACTCTAAAACTGAAACTACCTGTTTTCTTGCTAAAAGTGCAATGAAGTTAGTTGGTTATGCCACAAAAGGATGAATCATATAAACTTTAAAATCATGAATGAACTTGTGAATAACAGACTTGTAAGAGGTCTACCAAACACAAAGTTCTGGAAAGAACACCTATGTGATGTTTGTGTTAAAGGGAAATAAATCAAAAAGACTTTCAAAAGCAAGACACATTCAAGCACATCAAGGATACTTAAATTACTGCAGATGGATCTTTTTGGACCCAGAGAACCTGTAAGCATTAGTGGAAAGAAATACACTCTAGTGGTAGTAGATGACTACTCAAGATTTTCTTGGACAGTGTTTCAAAGAAAGAAAAGTGAAACTCTACAGAAGCTACCAGAGTTATTGAGATGGATTTAAAATGGAAAAAACTTGAAGATTGTAAAGATCAGATCAGATAGAGGAACAGAGTTCACAAATTAAGTAATTGAAGAATATTGTTCACTAAATGGCATAAAGCATGAATACTCTGCAGCTAGAACTCCACAACAAAATGGTGTTGCAGAAAGAAAGAATAGAACACTCAAGGAGGCAGCCAGAACAATGATTGTTGAAGAGCAAATCTACCTAAGAGATTTTGGGCAGAAGCAACAAGCACAACATGCTATACATAAAATAGATGCTTCTTAGTGAAAGATCATAAGAAGACTAAAATATTAGTTATGGAAAGGAAGAACTCCTAATGTCTCTTATCTACACATATTTGGATGCAAATGCTACATACTGAATAATGGGAAAGAACACCTCAAGACTTTTGATTCAAAGTCAGATGAAGGTATCTTTTTAGGTTGTTCTAATGTTAGTAAAGCATTCATAGTGTATAACAAGAGATTAATGATTGTAGAAGAGTCACATCATGTTGTTTTTTATGAACAACATAACTCCCCTGAAGAAATTGTTGAAGTCTCTAAAGAGGACAACTCTACAGTCACAAGTCAGCAATATGTTGAAATCAAAACTCCTGTAAAATTGATCAACAAAGGCTTTGGCACTGTGATAGTTGAGTTACCTGCCGTAGAGAATGTTGAAGATCTAGTGTATCAGAATGTTCTAACAGAAGTAGAAACACCAACAATAAGACCTGATGAGTTTGCACTAGGTGAATCTACATCTGTAGAGAATAATGATCAAGGACTAGAACCTGAATCAAATTTAATTTGGTTAAAAGATCACCCCCCTGAACATGTAATTCGAAACTTATCAGATGCTGTAAAGACTAGAAAACAAATCCATGAGGCAATGTTTCCTACATTCCTTTCATCTTCAGAACCTACTGATATTCATGAAGCACTGCAAGATGTCAATTGGATTATTGCAATGCAAGAAGAATTGAATGGTTTTGAAAGAAATCAAATATGAGACCTTGTTCCAAGACCTAGGAATCACAAAGTGATTGGAACAAGGTGGGTGTTCAAGAATAAACTTGATGAAGATGGAATAGTAACCAGAAATAAAGTAAGGCTAGTTGCTCAAGGCTATTGTCAATCTGAAGGCATAGATTTTGATGAATCCTTTGCCCCAGTTGCAAGATTAGAAGCTATAAAAATATTTCTAGCCTATGTTGCACATATGAATTTTACAGTCTATCAAATGGATGTAAAGAGTGCATTTCTTAATGGTTTACTATCATAGGAAGTGTACGTTGAACAACCACCAGGATTTGAGGAATCTGCTGCTGAAGACATGGTTTATAAGATTAGAAAAGCCCTTTATGGACTTAAACAAGCACCCAGAGCATGGTATGATACCCTATGTGATCATTTGATCAAAAATGAATTCAAAAAGGGTATAGTTGACAAGACCTTATTCAGATTACAACATGGAAATGACATATTGCTTGTTCAAATCTATGTTGATGATATAATCTTTGGCTCAACCAATGAAGATTTATGCAGAAAGTTCTCCAAGATCATGACTGAGAAATTTGAAATGAGCATGATGGAAAATCTGAATTTCTTTTTGGGTTACAAGTTAAGCAAATGAGAGATGGAATTTTCATCAATCAAGCTAAATATACTCAAGAGATTATCAAAAGATTTGGAATGGACAGCTCTAAGCCTACCAATATACCTATGACACCTTCTATGAGTCTTGACAAAGATGAGAATGACAAAAGTGTTGATGTAACCAAATACAGAAGATTAATTGGATCATTGCCATACCTTACAGCTAGCAGACCTGACATCATGTTTGCAGTAGGTGTATGTGCTAGATTCCAAGTTAATTGTAAGGAATCACACTTGAATGCTGTAAAGAAGATCATCAAATATGTCAAATCCACACAAAATCTAGGATTATGGTATCCTAAAGAAGGAGGAATTGAACTCATTGGCTACACTGACTCAAATTTTGCAGGCTGCACGATTGATAGGAAGAGTTCTAGTGGGATATGTCAATTCCTAGGTGAAAGATTGGTGGCATGGCACAGTAAGAAGCAAAATTATATTGCTCTCTCTACAGCTGAAGCAGAGTACATTGCTGCTGGAAGCTGTTGTGCACAAATCTTATGGATGCAATATCAATTATAAGACTATAGGATTTATGCAAGAGAAATCACTATATTTTGTGACAATACAAGTGATATTGCTATTACACAGAATCCAGTGTTACACTCTAGATCAAAACACATAGATGTAAAAACCCTATACTTTTTTCTCTCAAATGCTGTAAAAAAAATCGCCAGCTGCGCCTCCTCTGTTTTTCACGCTGAATACTTTCTGCTTCCTCGTTTTTTAACCAAGCTGCTGCCCTATTTCTTCTCTTGGCGAATGGGCCGAAAGCTGCCTTCCAATATTACTTCAATTGGGCTGCTGCCCTTTTTTCTCTTCTTTTGCTAATTGGGCCGAAAGCTGCCCTCCAATATTAAATCAATTGGATAAGGCTGCTGCCCTTTTCTTCTTCCCAAATGGGCTGCTCCCCTTTTCAAATTTAAATGCAAAATGGGCTGCCTTTTAAATAGCAAATGGGCCAAAATTATGCTGGAAAAATTAATACAAGATGGCTCAATTCCTTTTCTCCTTGATAAATTTATTCGATTGACTCAATAAAATATTAGGCACGTGATTTGCTCCAAAAAATCTCATTTTCCTATAAAATAAACAAAACACTACCTTTCTCGAGATTAAGTGCAATTGGTCTAATTAATGTAAAATATGCATGAAATCCTATTAAATTAATCAAATAAAGTATATGAATTTCGAATAATTTTCACACTAATCTACACCCCCAAACTTAAAGTGTTGCTCGTCCCTGAGCAACGAAAGAAAATAGAACAAGTGGGAAAATTGCGAAGAAATTCACTCCAAGGTAAAATAAGCAATTGTTAATTCCATCAATCTAGCGAACCTAATAGATACAAATATCAACAAGTAAGTTCACAAGTTATGTTCCAATCAATGAAAAATCAAGTGCTCAATTCACAATTCCTCACATGATATAAGTATTTCTCTCTTCACTCAAAGTGTATAAAGGACAAGTATGCTCTCAAAAATCAAATCATGTGAATGCACTATTATAAGCTTGACAATCATCTCCATTCGCCACCATGAATAAGTGTTCAATTATTGAATCAATGAGGACTTTCATTTGGTTGTAATATTGGCTCTTTGGTTAAGGTATGGAAGATATGGATAAAGTGACTAATAAATTTGTGGAACGAGAAGCAGAGACGCCTAGAAAATCTCTAAAACTCTAAGAAAAAGTTGCAATTGATCGGACTGCAACTCAAAAACTTCAACTCCCACAATTTAATTGTAATCATGTAGGCGCATTCCTCACAATTAATATAATTGAGCACTTAAGAACTTGAAGCACTACCAATTCTATACAAATAAGAGTCTCTCTTCAATAATCATTTCTTTTCAAATCAACTCAATCTTCTTCTTTTTTTTTTCATTTACATTCTTTTCAACTCATTTTTCTTTCTTTCTTTTTTTCTTTCTCATTTCTTTCTTCTTATTTCACTTAGGCACAATTAACCTTCCAAATTCACACTCAAGCTCAATTTCACCATATTTATCAACAATTAAGCTACACTAACTCATAGGAAAATTAGGCTCACAAAAGATGGACAAATAGGCTAAATTTGTAGGTTGCCAAAAAATATAGGATAATAGGCTTAAAGTGGCTAACTACGGATAAAATATCATTTGGTAGGAAATTTTGGCCAAGTGACTATTCAAAACAAAGATGACCTCATATCACTTAAAAAAATCTCCACAAAATGTAGCCTCAAATAATACAATTGGCAAGTTCTAGAGCAGACAAGCATAGATGATACCCACATGAAGGAAATAGACCAAAACATTTGACAGTCTAAAGGCTCTAAAGCTCACTGGCTTGTCTAATCATGAATAAGAGCTCAAGATCAAACACAATCTTCACATAAACAAGTAAAAATCAAGCATCAATTCATACCATCAACTCAACCAAATCTCAAAAACTAACAACCACCAACAATTAAGCCTCAAACATGATTCAACCACAAGACATCTCAACTACAAAAACTAACTAAGAAAAGAGGAACAATGGTTACAAATGAAGGTAAACTTAAAAAAATTAAACACCCCCCCCCCCCAAACTTAAAGTGAAACTATCAAATTTAATGCAAAGTTTGGGGATAACTGTGTAACCTTAGGAAATTTACCACCAAGTAAGCTCACAAAAGTGCAAGCCACCTCAACCACTTTGTTCCAACAAAAATAAAAGAAAAGCGTAAAATGAAAGCAAGTAAAACAATGGGTTGCCTCCCATTAAGCGCTAGGTTTAACGTCATTGCCAGACGGTTTAGGTAAATAAAACAAAAATAAAAAGAAAAGGGGAATGAGCCATGAAAAACTTTTAGAGACAATATCAATCTCCGATTCCAAAGGTTCAAGGGGATCCTTCCTTGACCGCTTGAGCATACATACTTACAAAAAAGTCTCCAAAGAGCATCAAATTCCCATGAAAATAAAAATAAAACAAACAAAATGCAACTAGCAATACCACTCAACGAACACCAAGTCACACCAAAGGCACTCAACTAAATCCCCGACAACGGCGCCATTGACTTGGTCGGATTTTTCGTAGCAAAACAAACCATTCTCTTGCTACTCCCCCGCAAGTGCACGGGATCGTTGTATTAGAACACGGAGTATAACGACCAAGTAGTATCGAACCACGGGATTTAGGAGTACGGTGTGACCCTAGTGCTATGTGCCGACATGTTATTGTAGTTGCTAAACCCGGAAAACAAGAAAATGAAAAGAAACAAAAAGCACAAAATAAAGCAATTAAATAAAAATAAAATAGGGCACCCGACTAAGTAGGGTCAAGGAGAGAGGAACGTAAATCTAGGTGATGATCAAATTACAAAAGTTAAGCAAATGAATTAATTAAACTACTCTAGTTAATTTCTCAATTGTGTGAAAGGACTAATTACTTTAGGCTAACAATAAGCTCGACAGAGTAAAAAGCTATGAAAGACAACCCTTCCCTTTCGGGTAATATAGCCTCTCAATGAGGTGTTCCCAAATCCAATACTAAAGCGTCCTCCTAATCTTCCACTTTTCGCTCTCTAAATTCGAGCTAAAGTGTCTAATGATGGGGGTTCTACTACCAATTACCTTCTCTCGAATGCATAAAAGGCACAACTAAAGCTTCTAATTAATTCTACAATCACTATCATGCAAATCTTTAGCTCACTCAATTCTAGTAATATTGCAAGCATAAATTCATACATAAATTAGACAAGAAAATTAACTAGAGCACAATAAAGACCATCAATAGAATCAACATCAATCAAGAAATTAAATTAGAAATAATTAAATCAAAACATAAGTTCAAAATTAATAATCTTCTCAAACACCTAAAATTACTAAGAGTACTAGCACATCAATTTAAACCCTAAATCTAACAAAATAAAGGGAAATAAACTAATGAACTATTAATTGAAAAACAAGATAAAAGTTAGAATAAACCCTAGAAGATATCATGGGATTGAATCCACTTGAATCTTGAAGACCAAAAATATTCCCCTCATCTCCAAGTAGGCACCCCACCCAGTGGATGGAGTTAATATTTTAGACTCTCAAAACTCTATACTTTTCTCTCAAATGCTATAAAAAAATCGCCAGCTGCGCCTCCTCTATTTTTCACGCTGAATACTTTCTCCTTCCTCTTTTTTTAACCAAGCTGCTGCCCTATTTCTTTATAGTATGCGTGACAATTAAAAAAATCTTTATAATTATTCCAAGAGTCAACTGTTATTGTAGTGACACTATAAACCATTCAAATGATTATTTATCTAAAATGTTATAAGAGTAGGACTCTTGTGAACTCGAGTACACATTAATTCGTATCTCTATTATGTGTATTCACTATCACAGATATTCATATATACTATCACTATTATAAAAATATACTTGATTTATTAACAGTGATGTTGTATATGCATAACAGTGGTAATATATAAATACAGAGATTGAAGATAAAGAGAAGTACGAAAATACTCAAGCTATCAAGAACTCAAACATTCAAACTCTCATAGCACTCAGAAAACACTCAAAAAATTTGTAGTTTTCCTTTTGTTTTCATACTTAGAGTTCTTCTCTGTATCATATGCTTACGTTGTAATATCCTAAAAGCCTACTGAGATAGTCCAAATCCAGAAAATACTCCTTATTGTAAAGGACTATCTCAAACCAAGTTGGAAACCACTCAAAGCTAACAAGCTGTGATGTTTGAGGTGGAGAGTAATCTGAAAGTAAGCTGAGTCCTAATCTCAGTGTGAAATCTGGAGAGGACTAGCATTCATGCAAATCCTAGGGATCAAGACTAAGATGTGTTCTTTATCAGTGTATCTTGGCACTATAAATCAGGAAAATGGGTGTAGGAGAGTTTAACTCCGAACCAGTATAAATCCTCTTTGTATCTTATTTGCTTTATTTCTTTGTGTTTGTTGATTGGATAAATCTTTTCAAGGATATAAAATCTTTTTTTGTACCTTATCCGCGGCTAACAAATTAATATGGATAATTATTCAACTCGTAGGCCACCTAACCTTGAAGTTGGTAAGGTATCAATTACTAGTCTCTATGAAGTTTCAACACACTACTTACTAGTCCCCTATTGAAACATTAAAGGCTACTTGAATTAGTAATACAGTCCACTATGTCTTTTACTTATCTTATTTACAAAAAGATTTCAATACAGGTGTATTCCCCCCATACACATGTTTACTATATTTGGGACCAACAAATGCCCATATACATCGGAAGCTTAAAGGACTTTCTTACACGAAAAATATAAATCCATGGTAAATTAAAGCTAATAAAATATTCATCTATTCTTCAAATCTCCAAATGAGATTCGTCCTGAAGACAAAAATCCTAGTAAAAAGCATGTGCACATAAGAATCAAAATACTACGATTGTGGAACACTCAGATCAAAATATTTTGGAAAATAATGAGGATCTAGTTTATATGAATTTTATAAATAAATACATGAGGTAAATATATCACTGTTGTCGATAACTTATATATATATCCACAGTTGCCTTTTCTAAAATCCATATCTAATACATAAATTGGATCCCCAAAACACTTTAATTAGATATAAAGGAAAAAACCAAATGTTGTAGAGCTAGACGCGCTAAATAAAAAATATATTTGGTTCTATCGTACGTAACCCCCCCTCCCCCGAATATTTTATCCTTGAAGGATATAGATGAGTATTTGTATGAAAACGAACTAAAATAATAAGGTAGAGAGATACAAAGTGAGATTAAAAGCTTAAGGGTTTTTCGCAGAGACCTGTTATTGATTTTGATGTGATCAAACATATTTTTCTATTATGAATATTATAAAGTTCCACACAAAATATCACTGGTAGTTAAATTGATTTGGAATGATGGATATTATAATCATTAAATATTGATATTTAAATAAAGATTTTAGATGAATTTAAAATTCTCCATATGAGGAATGATGAAAATCGAATCATAAAACTGCAAATATCATTCTATGATTTGAAACAATTAGGTCGAATATGGTTTAATTAACTTAGTGAATTCCTCCTAAAGAAGGAATATATAAATAATAAAGTCCTTCCTTGTGTATTAATAAAGAAATCATTAAATAATTTGTGTTTCATCTCACTATATATTGATGATTTGAATGTAATAGGAAAAAGCTAGAAAATAGATTTAAGGAATTAGTTAATTCAATATTAAAAGCTAAATTCGATATGAAAACTCTGGGTAAAATCAAATTTTATCTCTGTTGGTCCTTTAAAGTGGTCAAGGTCTAGAGAGGGGGGAGGGGTGAAAGACCTTGAAACAAAATCAGATTTTGTTACAACTGTGGACTAGAGGAGATTCTAGAACCTTACAGTAGCCTCTATAAGTTCAAAAACAATAAGTCTACAAGAGTTTTAAAACAGGACCACAAAGGTTACAACTGTGGACTAGAGAAGTCTACACCTGTAGAGTTTAAAACTTGCAAATAAAAGAAATCACTTGTAGACAAAAGATCAGAGGGATTCTCATACTTAAAAGAGTATTGAGAATACTCAAATGTGCAGCGGAAATAAGTGAGTGTTAATGAAAAACAATATAAACAAACTTAACAGCTGAGTGACTTAGAGAAGTCTATAGCTGTAGAGTCAGTTTTTCTTTATGAAAACCACAAAATTTTATGCACTCAGTTTTCAAAAGAATGATGAATGTAACAAATAAATTAAATATGCAGAACAAGAATATAAATGACAGAAAGTAAATAGACCAAATTTATAGTGGTTCAGTGTCTATAAAAAGACCACCTACATCCACTGTTACACCACTCAGGTGCCAAATTCACTAAGATGATATCAATCAGATCAATACAACAAGAGATTAAACTACCCTATTCACTCAAAATACAACTCACAAAGAGTTTACAAAACCTCACAAAGAGATATCTACAATAAGTAGAAATATAAAAACAGGTGAGGGAACAACAACAAAGAGTGTGATTCTTTCTAAGAAAATCCTAACCAAATATCCTATGAATCACAAAGAAAGATAAAAACAATAAAGCTCTCAGAAAGTTTTTTGGCTGTGCACTTGCTTAGGCAGAATGCTTGTATGCTCAGGGTTGTTGTTGTTGCTTCCTCTGAGGACTTCTTCTATATATAGATTGAGTGGTGTGACTTATCCGTTGAGCAATTCAAATTTGAATTTAGGATAAGGCTTCTCCATCTCTATTTGGCATGTGTGAAGTGGTCCTCATCCTTCACACAGTATAGTACTGAGTGTACTATTATCCTTTTCTTCAGAATTCTGGCTGTCTTCAAATTAATATTCATTATCCTCCAAATTTCTTCAGAAATAACCTTCACTTAAGTATATTTTAGTGAGTGCATGAGAGCTACACTAATTGTGCTTAAGGGTCTTCATAATCTTCAATAAATCTCTGACATGTACAATCTCTTCAAACGGTTCTTTCAGCTGTAGAGTCCTGTAAATAAAAATCGGCTGTAGAGAAACCTTACAGCTATAAGGTCTTGTCTGGCCGTAGAATGATCAAGTATACAACTGCAGACTTCGCTTACAACTATAAATTTCAAACACCAATTTCCTTAGAACAAGTGTTAGATCATTTTACCCAATGAAACACATTGTTTTGCACACATCAAAATCTAAGTTAAGGTACTTAACAATTTCCCCCTATTTTGATGTTGGCAAAACATATCAACAAAACAAACAACAAAGATAATAATATATTGTCAACAAGAATAGAACAAGAACAACATAGAGCAAAGCAAGTAAATCAACAGAAGGAAAAAGCTGCATAAAAGAAATAAAAAGGTTCAAGATACAACATACAGTAATTAGAATAAAAACTAAAAAGTTTTAGTGTCTAATCTATAACAATGTCTTAATCTCCTTCTGTGTTTGAGATCAGCATCATCTTTTTCATCATCCTCATCATCAGATTCATCTTGTGGTTTTAGAATTCCTTGCTCTACCAGCTTCATGTTCTTCTCATCCTCTTCAATATATTTCATCAGTATATGAAGTTCATAAGCCTCAAATTCTTCTTCTTCTTTCTTTGATTTGAACAACTTCTTTGGCAATGGACCTCTCTTGATCTTCCCACCAAGGAGACGAGCATTATCTCCTCTGTATAAAGATCCATCAGCCTTCAGTGCCTTGAACTTCTGAAATCTGTCTTTCTTGAGTTTGATTTTCTTGATAACTGTATGCTTGTTGCATATACTTATAAATTCTTCCCAGAGAATGTCAAATTCAGTTTTCATTCTTTTCCCTTTCTCAGCTTCTTCATTTTGTTCTTCAGCAGGTATCATGCTCAAAGGTTGAACATTCAGGGGTTGAGCAGTGACAACATCTGTAGATTCTTCAAACTCTTTCTTTCTTTACTTCTCTTTCTCTTCTTTTTCCCTTTCTTCTTTCTTTCCTTGCTTGTGACTCTTTAACAGTCTTTTCCCAATAACCCAATAGTTTTTTAGATGTAGGAGCTGTTGGTTTCTTTTGAGCTGTGGATTTAAGGAGCTATATGATTTTGCTTCCTTTAGAGCTTCCCTTCATCTGTTCAGGATGAGTTCTCTCTTCTGACTGATCACCCTGTCTCATGGACAAATCTTTCAATTTAGCAGCTTCAAATTCCTTTGCTAAAGATTTTCCAATATCCTTCACATTTTCCAGAATGTCTTTAGTGTTCTTATCTCCTTCTTTGATCTCTTTCTCAATCTTGCTTTCCCCCTTTTTGCCAACATCAATGTGTGACAAAATGGTATTGAGTTTGCTCATGAGATCAATCTTCAAATTTTCATTTCCATTGATCATCTTTGTCATCTCATTCTACATGCTTTTCACCTCAATCTTCAAATTGAAAGAATCTTCCTTCATCAAATTTATGTCTGACTGTAGAGATATGATTTCTCTTGTCTTCTGATTGATGTCCTTTCTTACCAATTCATTCTGAGCTAGTAAGTTGTCCACAACAGCTTTGAAATTCTTTTCAAAAAATTTCTTTTCTTCCAAACTTCTTTCTTCAAATTTCTTCACCAAAACTTCCATTCTCTTCTTCACATTCTGAGATATAATAACATCAGGAACTCTTTTAACTTGTTTGATTATCTCTACTTCAATTCCCTTAAGAGAGTCTTCCATATTCTGTAGTTTAGATACAACCTCTTTAGGTGTCATCTTTGGAGTTGAATCACTATCCTCTTCTTTAGAATCTCCTTCTCTAATCACCAACTCTTTTCCCTTTGAAACTTTTTGAGCTTTAGAAGGCAGCAACTCTACAGCTATAGAGTCTTCAGTGGTAGCCTTTGTAACGCCCCAGTTTTTCCAAAATGTTTCTTGGCATTCTAGAAACCCGAGTCGTCACTTAATGTCCAAAAATTCGGACTAAATTTTTTTTTTTTTGAAAACTACAAGTAACATCACATGAACAGCGGAAGCATACATTAAGGTTATAAAACGCAGTGGCCATTTTCAAAATATCACACACACGATCGTTATAAAAGTTTGGCGCAAAATAGATACTTCTGATAAATATTACACACCATCATCGAGGAAATTATAAACGTTTACCGCCTCGGCATATTAGTTAAGTCATATTAAAACTACTAGTCTCGTTTTCACGAGTAATTTAAAACACTTTGGTAGGGAAGTAGTATCACTCCTCCACTGGCGCAAACTCCCCGTCATCGAGACCTGAAAAAGGATTTAAAAGTAGGGGAGTGAGATTTGAATTCTCAGTGTGGGCGACCTGTACGCTACTATACATATTGGTAGTATGCAAACGTATCATTTTGTAAAAACACTTTTCATAGCCACAAAGGCTCATCATTCATCATATAGCCCGTAGGCTCTGTCCACCGTGGCGCCTAGCTACACAAGCCAGACCACTACATATCATTTGAGATACTTTTAATCATATAGCCCTCAGGCTCTGTCCACCGTGGCGCCTAGCTACACAAGCCAGACCACTACATATCATTTGAGATATAGCCCTGAGGCTCTGTCCACCGCGGCGCCTAGCTACAGAAGCCAGACCACTACATATCATTTGAGATACTTTACCCGTAGGCATTTGGGTAATAACCTTGTAATCGGACCCAAAGGTCAAAACATTTTCATTCAAATACACCAATAGTCCATATAATATTCAAGGCAATACAGTAAATGCCACCCACCTTAAACGCTTTCCTTTTTGCAAAACAATCACCGTTCCTTTCACCAGTAATTCTCGTCACCGTTTGCACACTTAGACCTAGCACCATTCGTTGTATTTCAGTTATTAATGTTTAAGAATTCTTGTTAAGATTTATACAATTAGTCTGATAAGGACATACACTTTACTTAGCATTTTTGTTCACTTAAGAAGTTAATAAAATGTTTTACTGTAATTAGTAGCTTGAGGTTCTTATCTAGGTGCATTTAGCATACTCAACTTTGTTAGGATCTTACAGGGTTCTTCGTATTTTCCTTTCTCAAGGCAAATAAGAAACATATGGTCCTTAATCTAAAATCAACACTAAATATCATGCCATTCATATAACTCATGCATTCACATAGAATTCACCAAGGCTTTAGACTAGTTTCCTCATGGGAAAATATTTGTTTTCCTTCTAACAAGGAAATAACACATAATCAACAATATTCAAGTACTGCAGTTTGCATGTTGACCCACACTTATACCAACTTGGAGAATTTTCTAAAAATATCAAAACTCATTCAAAAATCATGAAATTTTTACAGTGACTAACTCATCAAGTCTAAATTACATATAAAATTTATTTCATATCATTTGGTTTAGGAAAATATGAGTTCTAGGCTAGTTTCCAAAACATGGCAGATTGTTCCAGAATTTTCCAGAATTGAGCAACTTTCGAAATAATTTTGGTAAAAATATTTACACATCTCCAAAAATCGTGAAATAAATCATGAAGATACTTAACTTCATGTAGTAATTTATAAAAATTTTAAAATAATTCTTTCATAAAGTGTATAAAATTTTTAAAAATAATACTTTAGAAATAAGGGGCATTTTGTCACACTTTCTTAGAAAATTCATAACTTATTAATGAAAACTCCAAAAATTCTCAAACTAGATTCAAATGAAAGATAACTTGATGTAGTTTCCAACCATGTAAGCATCATCCAAAAATTTATAACATATGAGGTCCGAATTCTGTACGAAATTCGAGGTCAGTGCATAAAGTGTGTGATTTGTGTGCATGCTTTCACTTACATTTTCAATTTCATAACTACCATGCAACCAACATTTTAACTCCTTCAAAAACATCATTCTAGACTTCATTCATCATGCATTTGAACATTGGAAAGTAATAATGTCCTAGGGTTTCATGGTCTCTAAAAATATGGAACAATAAACACACATAGCTCACATACACATGCAAGAAAACCAAATGTTTTGAGTTGGGGTTTTACAACCTTTGGAGCCTTTTTCTTGTTAACAAAAGAAGCTTTATTGTCCCTTGACCCTTAAGCTTGTAGGAATGGAGCACCACTTGGAGGAATACTTTGGTTTTGAGCTAAAACAAGGCAATGGAGTAAGTTAGGAGAAGTGGAGAGGAAAAACATGAACTTAGAAGAGAGAGGGAGAGATGTTGGCTTCCTCTTTGCAAGGAAATGACTCCAACCTTCAACCTAACTCCATGGATTTCTTGATACTTGAGGAAGGAAGCTCTCTTGTTGTTGGAGATGGGAGAAGAAAATCTCTCTACCCTTTGTAAGTATGGTGACCAAAAGTTGAGTGAGGGAGTGAGAAGGGAGTTTGTGGATTTTCTTTTCTTTGGGTTTCTTTGCTCAAGGTAGGGAATGAACTAAGATAATTCATATGTAGGAAATGGGAGCATATGACCATTCAAAGTTACTCATTTGGAGGTAAGAGAAGTCAAGGTTAGGTAAGGGAATAGGAAAGAAGGTATGGCTCCTTAATTTAAGGGTATGGACATTTTTTTGACCTCACATTTCTTCATTCCAGCTGATAATTTCGGTCATAAGGGGATTTAGGAGAGGAATTTGAGTTCTAACTGTATTTTGGGACGCGATATCGCTTTCGAGGTTGAAAACGAATATTATTCAGTCGCGTTTTGGGCTCCGAAAATTAATATTTTGCTCATTTTGTAAGCCTAAAATTTTATATCTTGTATTTGTTAATTAAAACTTATGTTTAACCCATTTTATTACTTAAGTTCTAATAAAGATCCGCAATTACTCGTCGGATCGAAGTTTTTCAAATTTTAGAGTTTTCGGTTCGACATTTGGCGACAAACGTCCAGGGTTTTATTTTTTATAAATCTTTTACACCCAAAGGGTCTTAAAATCCCTTTTAGAATCTTATTTCATTCGTTCAAATGATTTATTAATATTTGATTCATAGTTACGGTGCTAGGAGTGCTTCTGGTTCCGGTTTTGAACCAACCGTCAAGTAGAAATCACTCATTTTAAAACTTAGTGTCCTCAAAGGAGTAAAAGATCAATCAAGCAAAAATATATAAATATAATAACATGAAATGTAATATAAATAGAAAAAAAAATCTAATTTGGTTCGGGGTATTACAGCCTTCCTCTTGCTAGGAGTTAAAATAAGCTCTGTCTTCTCTGTAGAGAAATCGGCTATATAATCATCCATGTTCTCCATGTTTTCTCTCTCCAAAGCTGAATAACTCTGCAGGGGAGGGGTTCCTTGTTGATAAATTTCCTCAAGAGTGAACATTGCAGGAGGAGGTTGGTTGAAAATGCTTGTAATAGGGTTTGACATATCCTTAGCACTTTCATCAATTTCCCATTAAGTATCATCAATGATTTGCTCATCAGCTTGAACTTCTTCAGTAGGTTGAACTTCAATCTGCACAGTTTTAGCTTGAGCTTGAGCACCACCCATTGGTGCATCATCATCTCCACCTTCATCATCATCTGGTTTATCCTTAGGCTCTTTGCAGGGTGAATCAGCCTTCTCTGCATCCTTTTCTTTTTCAGATTCAGGCTGTTCAAGAGCTGTTTCTTCAATATTTGCTAGATCTGCAGCACTAGCTCCTGTGAATTCCAACATAATAGCTTCCTCTGCCAAAGTAGTTAACTCCTCAGCTTCAACTACTTGGTGACTACCCTCACCAATTCTTTGTGGTAACTCTTCTTCACTATCTGAGCTTGTAACCTCAAACTCAGCTTCAGGGAATTCAGCCCCTGGATCTCTTTCAGATCCCATTGCAACTCTTAAAGCTGTAGCTGCTGACTTAGTGATTTTTTTGTTTTGCAGACTCTTCAGCAACAATCTGCTTTCCCTTTCCTTTGTTCTTTCTTAATTTCTCAGCAAGAAATTCATCAAGAAAATTAGGCTTCATCAACTCATTCACATCACTACAATTTGTCCAGTCAACAACCCACTGGAACAAATTTCTTTCCTCAACTGTGAGTTTGTCCAACTCTTCTCTCACAATCTTCCAATCATCGAATTTCTGCCTTTCTTCCTCAAAACCTTCTACCCTCTCAACTGGAACAATAGGGAGTTGTTCAGTTTTAGGTTCAGGTGCAACAATTTGTTCTCCAACAATTTCTTCTTCTTCATGTTGTACAATTGGCAAGTCTACAGTTGTAGACTTGTCAATATCTTCATTAGCAGCTTTCTTCGAATGAAATTTCTTCTCCTCTTTTCTCTATCAACTTCATCTTCAGAATTAGTTGGTTCATCTATCAACAAAAGCTTTCTCCTTACATCCTTCTTATTCCTCTCATAGTATTTTGGAGGACTAACAACTGTAAGTTTCTTTGATTGAGACTTGTTCTTCTTCCTCTTCTTGGGTTTAGGAGCCATAGGAGCATCCGCAGCTCCTCTCTTAAAGTTGGCTTTCCCAATGATTCTATGAACTAAGATAGGCTGTCCTTCATGACCATTGAATAAAGAAAATCCTACTTCCTTCAAGATATAGTTCAAAAACAATCCAAATCCCTTATTCTTTCTAGCTTTCATAACATCATTACCAATATTTCTAAGTAAGAGTTCTCCTATATCAATCTTAATCACTTTATCAAAAGCAATCATTAGATCCCACATCAGAATAGTACCAGTATCATGAGCACCAGTTCTACATAACAAACATTTATCAGTTGCTTCATATAAATAGACATACTCAACTGCAAGGTCATTTTTCTTGAATGTCCTCTTCCAGTTCTTAGGAAACGACTTCTTTGCAGTAAACTTCCTCCAGTACCTCTCATCTTCATCAGCAAAGTTGAGGTTTTCATGAGAATCACCTCCAATCCTCAAGTGTAAAGCTCTGCAAATATCACTAGCTGTAATATTGACATTTCTTCCTTGTAGCTTCACTGACAATGTCCTCCTTTCAACATTAACTTCAGCATTTTGATAGAACTCATGTACAATCTTGTCATCATATGCTCCTGGATTATGAGTGAGACAGTAATGAATCCCTTGATTCGCTATGTGTTTAACAACATCTTCCATAGTATCGGTGGGATGCTTCTTCTGTAATTCGTCAAAATCGAATAGAGCACCGAAAATGACTTTCATTGCTATGTTGATTGATTTCAGAGAGAATTAGGGATAGGGGGTGTATGAAGTTTCAGGGGTTTCGAATGTAAAAGTGAGATATAAAAAGGATGAAGGGTCCTTTAAATACCTTTCCTTAAACAGTCATTTAAGAACAGTGGTATAACAGTCAATGACCTAAAATTTATGAGTTTTGAAATTTCGAGCCAAAACTTATAATTAAGTTTGTCCAAAATATAACTCACATGGAATTTAATTCTATTTAAAATGTTACACAAGTTCAAACATTTTATTAATTAAAATACTGAATAAATCCAAAATGTCTGTCACTTAGTACAGACATTTCTGAATTTGTAGTGCTCCATTTAATTTTTAGAATTGTACAAAGTACTGTAAATTCCCTAAGTTTGCAGTTGACAATTTTAGAATATGAAAATCTGCAGTTGGTAAGGAATTTGCAGTTGAATGACTTTGCAGCTGCAATTTTTCCTTTTCAATGAGTTTCCAATTTCCTAGGTTTGTCTTACCAATTTAGTAATTTTCACAGAGTCTTCTTACAATTCTAACATTCAGAACTTACCTCTCAAGATTGAAAATCTTGATTCACACAAAGGTTTAGTGAAAATATCAGCAAGATTCAAATCAGTATGAATCTTTGTCAATTTCACATCCTTTCTTTCAACATGATCCCTTATGAAATGATGTATTACATCTATGTGTTTTGATCTAAAGTGTAAAATTGGATTCTGTGTAATAGCAATAGCACTTGTATTATCACAGAATATAGTTGTTTCTCTTGAATCAATCCCATAGTCTTGTAATTGATATTGCATCCATGAGATCTGTGCACAACAACTTCCAGCAGCAATGTATTCAGCCTCAGCTGTAGAAAGAGCAATAGAATTTTGCTTCTTACTGTGCCATGCCACCAACCTTTCACATAGGAATTGATAAATCCCACTAGTACTCTTCCTATCAATCTTGCAGCCTGCAAAATCTGAGTTAGTGTAGCCAATGAGCTCAATTCCTCCTTCTTTAGGATACCATAATCCTA
Organism: Prunella vulgaris; assembly: GCA_026898435.1. Classification (NCBI taxonomy): domain Eukaryota; kingdom Viridiplantae; phylum Streptophyta; class Magnoliopsida; order Lamiales; family Lamiaceae; genus Prunella; species Prunella vulgaris. The sequence goes on along the minus strand of JAPKLY010002646.1, from coordinate 2,946 downwards.
AATTTTTTGTGGATTTGACATATTTGATGATCTTCTTTACAGCATTCAAGTGTGATTCCTTAGGATTAACTTGGAATCTAGCACATACACCTACTGCAAACATAATATCAGGTCTGCTAGCTGTAAAGTATAGCAATGATCCAATTAACCTCCTATACTTGGTTACGTCAACACTTTTGTCATTCTCATCTTTGTCAAGACTCACAGAATGTGTCATAGGTATATTGGTAGGCCTAGAGTTGTCCATTCCAAATCTTTTTATAAGCTCTTGAGTATATTTAGCTTGATTGATGAAAATTCCATCTATCATTTGCTTAACTTGTAATCCTAGAAAGAAATTCAGATTTCCCATCATACTCATTTCAAATTTCTCAGTCATGAGCTTAGAGAACTTTCTGCATAATTCTTCATTGGTTGAGTCAAAGATTATATCATCAACATAGATTTGGACAAGCAATACGTTATTTCCATGTTGTAATCTGAATAAGGTTTTGTCAACCATACCCTTTTGAATCCATTTTTTATCAAATGATCACATAGGGTATCATACCATGCTCTTAGTGCTCGCTTAAGTCCATAAAGGGCTTTTCTAAGCTTATAAACCATGTCTTCAGCTGTAGATTCCTCAAATCCTGGTGGTTGTTTAACATACACTTCTTCTGATAGTAAACGATTGAGAAATTCACTCTTTATATCCATTTGATAGACTGTAAAGTTCATAGGTGCATCATAAGCTAGAAATATTCTTATAGCTTCTAATCTTGCAACTGGGGCAAAGGATTCATCAAAATCTATGCTTTCAGATTGACAGTAGCCTTGAGCAACTAGCCTTGCTTTATTTCTGGTCACAATTCCATCTTCATCAAGTTTATTCTTGAACACCCACCTAGTTCCAATCACTTTGTGATTCCTAGGTCTTGGAACAAGTTCCCATACTTGATTTCTCTCAAAACCATTTAATTCTTCTTGCATTGCAATAATCGAATTGACATCTTGCAATGCTTCATGAATATCAGCAGGTTCTGAAGATGAAAGAAATGTAGCAAACATTGCCTCATGGATCTGTTTTCTGGTCTTTACAACATCTAATAGGTTTTTAATTACATGCACAGGGGGGTGATCTTTCAACCAAATCAAATCTGATTCAGGTCCTAGTCTTTGATCATTGTTCTCTACAGCTGTAGATTCACCTACTGCAGACTCATCAGGTCCTTTTGTTGGTGTTTCTACTTCTGTTTGAACATTCTCAAACACTAGATCTTCAACATTCTCTAAGGGAGGTAACTCAACAATTACAGTGCCGAAGCCTTTGTTGATCAATTCTACATGAGTTTTGATCTCAACATACTGCTGTTGACTTGTGACTGTAGAGTTGTCCTCTTTAGAGTCTTCAAAAATTTCTTCAGGGGAGATATGTTGTTCATAAAAAACAACATGATGTGACTCTTCCACAATCATTAATCTCTTGTTATACACTCTGAATGCTTTGCTAACATTAGAATAACCTAGAAAGATACCTTAATCTGACTTTGAATAAAAAGTCTTGAGGTGTTCTTTCCCATTATTCAGTATGAAGCATTTACAACCAAATATGTGTAGATAAGAGATATTAGGAGTCCTTCCTTTCCATAACTCATTTGGAGTCTTCTTATGGTCCTTCACTATCAAGCATCTGTTTTGAGTATAGCATCCAGTGCTTGTTGCTTCCGCCCAAAATTTCTTAGCCAATTTTGCTTCAACAATCATTGTTCTGGCTGCTTCCTTGAGTATTCTATTCTTTCTTTCATCAACTCCATTCTGCTGTGGGGTTCTTGCTGCAGAGTATTCATGCATTATGCCGTATAGTGAACAATATTCTTCAACAACTTGATTTGTGAATTATGTTCCTCTATCTGATCTGATTTTCACAATCTTCAAGTTCTTTTCATTCTGAGTCCTTCTTAATAACTCTGGTAACTTCTGTAGAGTTTCACTCTTCTTTCTTAGAAACACAGTCCAAGAAAATCTTGAGTAATAATCTACTACTACCAAAGTATACTTCTTTCCTCTTATGCTTACACTATGGGTCCAAATAGATTCATATGTAGTAATTCAAGTGTTCTTGAAGTGCTTGGGTGTGTTTTGCTCTTGAAAGTCTTCTTGATTTGTTTCCCTTTTGACACAGGCATCACATATGTGTTCCTTCCTGAACATAGTGTTTGGTAGACCTCTTACAAGTCTATTGTTCACAAGTTCATTCATGGTTTTAAAGTTTATGTGATTCATTCTTTTTTGCCATAGCCAACTAACTTCATTGGAACTATTAGCTCGAAAGCAAGTAGTTTCAGCTGTAGAGTTCCACTCTACAATGTAAACATTCCCTTTTCTAGTTCCTGGCAGTTTGGTGGTTTGGGATTCAACATCTTTGACTATGCAAGTGTCATGTGTAAAGTCTACAGTGTAGCCTTTCTCACAATATTGACTTACCCTAAGCAAATTATGCTTTAAAACATCTACCAAGAAAACATCATTGATCTGAATATTTCCTTTGAGTAGACATCCTGATCCTTTAGCTGTTCCACTAGCATTATCACCAAAAACAACCTTAGGACCTTTAGGATCTTTCGCATTTTGTAGCAAACTTCTATCTCCAGTCATATGTCTTGCACAAACATTGTCTATGTACCAAATCTCTCTTTTGGTGGTTGTAACATGTCCCTGCAAATTAAAGTGAGTTATTTAGAAATACGATACTTTGGATTTCCTCCAGTGTTACTCTTTGCAATCCAAGCCTTTTTAGGAGCTGTAGAGTTGTTAATTCTACAGTTCTTGCTTGATCCTCCTCTTTGAGTGCATGAAGAGGGAGACATATCTGACATACTTTCATTCCAGAATCTATCAAAGTTGAGTCTTCTTTCCATATTCAATTTATGAAAGATTTCTTCTTCTGACTGTATATTTGATTCT
>JAPKLY010002645.1:0-19450 GCA_026898435.1 Prunella vulgaris | reverse complement strand
ACATTTTTTTATATATGTCCTACAAATTAAAATTTTGTACTGCCAAATATTTTCATAGAAGATAAAAAATGTAGACGTGTTATCCTAAAAAAATTAAAATTATATGATTAATATCTAAAAATTAAAATTTTTAGGATTAATATCAACAATATTTGATCTTTATAGAACCAATATTATCACTGTCATATCATAAAATTTAATTTTTTTAATGTTCTATTTTTATTATATATTTTTTGTCTTTTGTGACTTATTATGTAATGTTAACCTCATTAAATAAAATATAAAATCTATATGTCTATGTAATTTAAAAGTATCTATGTTTTATAATTTTGGGAGAAATATTTATTTGATGTGTACATTTATTACGGTTAATTTTTTATTATTTTTTTATGTATTTACATTTTACCATTTTCTATATTATTAATAATTATTTATAACCATCTCATTTATTTATTTTGATTTTGTAAATATTTCTTTTTAATTATTATATTTTTTTGTGATTTATTATTAATTTCTAAATAAACATTTAATTTTTTGGATACTCCACGATATGATTTAACTTTTTCCTTTGTTATAAAAAGGGTGTGATAATGATGTTGTTTACGTTCGTTGCAAAAAAAAAAGATTGATTTCTGAATATTTTGAATTATTATTAAAAAACACATATTTGCGTGCTTTTTTACTACTGATTCGGAAGTCTAAGACGGGAGCGACTGCAGCTGCGTCTATAAGTTACGGTAATTTAGTGTTTCTTTTTTTATATCTAAACATATATGTATTTTGCTTTTTTTTTTTTTCAAATTTTGATAGTTTAATCTATGTTTTAAATTAAGTTCCTATTTATTTTATTATATGTATTTTAAGAACATGCGTATTATTTTTTATTTTTTTAATTAATTAATATATGCACCCCATTTTTTTATATGGTTCTTTTGTTTATCTAACATCTATGTGTTTTATTTAATTATGTTTTTATTTTATTTTTTTGTATTGGAATTAATTAAATATTTACATTGTTAAATTTATTTCTAATATACCATATATGTCATGTTTGATATTATATATATATATATATATATATATGTGTGTGTGTGTGTGTGTGTACATGAACATTGTTTAGTAATAAATTTATAGTATGAAATCACAATTTTTGTATACTAAAAATCGACCTGTGAAATATGATGATAGATGGTAATTCTTCGATCACCTAGGAAGAGAATAAATCCATATGCACGTGAATTTCTTCATTATAAGCACAATGGAAGTAATGATCTAGAAACTCATTTAAACAAAATGTGATGGAGATTGATTAAATTAATAAATCATGGGGGTAGACTTACTGCGAGAACAGCGATATGTACCCTGTCTCTTTCACTTCCTGAAGAGTGGAAATGGTCAGGGGATCGTATTAGTCAAGAGCTTTTTGTGGAAGTCAGTGATTCTGAGCTGAACCCCAGTACGAAGTTCATTTATTCACTATGTGGTTTTTTTAAAGATAAGAGAACCCCAGGAGAGAAAAGAGACGAAATTCCTAAGGATCTTTTTTAGGACGAACCAACTGAAGATGAATCCACTTAATTTGCATGTTATGTAAAGAAATATGTCATTTTGTTATATATAAGTGCACAATAAATGAATAAAGTTGTTGAATCCATTATTAATGATATTTATTTCTTTATGTGTTTTAATACTAATCATGTTGTTGAAAATTTTGTTTTTAAGAAGATGTTAGTACATATAAATAGAATTAATTTTTATATTATAATTGAATGAATTAAATATCAAATTTATTTTATATGTGTAATCTTAATTTAAAAAATAAATATATATCTAATTCTTTTTTTTTTGGATCACCTCTTTATTTCAGCTAATAAACCATATTGATGTTCATTAAGTTACAACACAAGTTAATTCAATGAAATATTTGAAAATAATGTTGTTAATATGAACAAATATTTTAAAAATTTTGGTATGTCATAGTTTAAAATTTTTCTAATTTTATTTTTTATTGTTTGGATTCATTTTTTATTGTTTTCGTATTGAATTTTATTTATTAATTGGTTTAAGTTAAAATATTGTTTTTATTAATTATTGTTAATTGTATGTATCCAACGGTATATATAATAAATTTTCAATATAAATAAATTTTTTATACTTATTTATTTATGAATTTAGTTGAGTATATTAAAACCCAGAATTTGATATAATTTTTTATTATGTATATTTTATTTTATTTTTATACTTTTTTAATATGAACAATGATTAGTGACTAATAATATTTATTTTGTCTTTTGTATAGTATTAAACAATTCATTTAATTTGATGTGATTATATTATGTTTTTAAACTTATAGTTTGTATGTAATAATGGATAGTAATGTATTGGTGTGTGAAGATGTGAGTGTTGAGACCAGTGTCATCACATCTGGAATCACACCCATCCTTCAGGACATTTTTCTTATATTTGTTCTAACGACTAACTTTTAGTGTTGTCCAAATTGTCTTTGCTATCATTTCAGGTCAACATCCTTCAGGATACATGTTCCAGTAATGTTCCAGTGATCAATTGCTTAGTGTTGCCTCGATGGTTGTTCTTGGTGTTGTCCCTGGTCAACGACGGTCAAACGACAGTTACTTCAATAACCCAGAAGATTCTTGATGCATATGGAAGGACCTAGAACATGTTGGAAGAGCCTGGAATTATAGAGAGCCGAGAGTTAAAGAAAAGAAGTTACATGGAAGTTACCTCAACTCCTACAAAAGTGGATCTCAACTTCTCTCCATGATTTCCACTTCATTGATGGATGGATCATCATTCCAACTCTATAAATAGATGAGGATTACGTCCAGAAATTACAAGAGAGAGCCCACACTACATACTGAAGCATAGCGCATAAATCGGAACTCATTTTACGATTTTAGTGTAGTATTTTCACAAGTGTTGTTACACTCAGTACAACACTCGTGTATATTATTATCCCATACGTTTTGCTTAGCTATTCACGGGGTGTGTTAGTATATGCTTGAAGTAGGCTTAGACTTAACAATCTAGGTTTGCCATTTGGGAACTTGTTTGGATATTTTATCCGATTTTATGTTTGAGATTTGGAAGGAATGTTTCCAAGTCTCGGATTTGTTTTTGTAATCACTTTTTCTAAGTTAGTGATATTTCAGTCTTGAGGCCGCCACAAACTAATTTTAGTTTGTGGAAAGATTGGGTTAATCCTTGTGTTCAAAAGTCTTCCGCTGTTTACTTATTCTCTCTATAATATTCTGAACACATTAAGTGTTGTCTTGAGTGTCGCCACACTTCGAACAATACTTCAACTCAATGGTACCACAACACTATCAAGTGGTATAAGAGCCATCACTTGATGGTACGAAGTGTTGGTCCTGGTGCTGCGTGTTGAGTTGTCATGGATTACTCTCCTGGAGTCATCTACTCCAGTGGATCCATGACCCGTCCTCCCATACTCGATGGAACCTGAAGGTGCTGGTGCGTGTTATTGAAAATGTTTTAGAGAAGTGTTGTTAAAAATGTCGACAACATAAATGACAACACTACACAGCGGAAGACTTAAACGCACACTTTTGCAAAGGGATATCAAAATTTTCATAGGCTATACAAAAAGTTTAGACTATGCTGCCTCACTAGCAGAGAAACTTCACTATAACTTGTAGTGACACAAATACAAGGTTTACACAAGAAACCAAAATTCAAGGCCGCGCAAGACCTACACAAGATCACACAAGGATCTAAACAGGACCTATAAGAATAGACCTAAACAAAACCTAACACGTCTACGTTCAGCCGAACGGATTGTTAGATCAAACAATGAATGTTGTGAACAATGTCGAGACTAATGTTCCCAACATTCTGATGAACCGTGTATAACCTAGAATCTAGTGAATGACACATGATCCGTTCAACTCTGAATTATACTTTTCGGTCATACTATGAAATGATGAAATGGTGCTCTATTTATAGACGTGAATAATGAGCTCTCCACTCCATGATGAAGCCAAGTAGTGGGCTTCAAGATAACCGCCCATAATGATAACTTCCAAGTTAGTGGGTATATCTCTACTCAAGCAATGGAACCGCCTGACGTTCTAGAACCTTCTGGGATCTTCACGTCTTCAACTGCCATGCCTAGAAAAATAACATAACATGGAAAAATCATTAGGAAAGTTAGTAGAAAGGGCGAATTCTGATGTTGTCTAAAATGATGGCAATACATTGCATAATATTTTTTGTCAACATCAACAATCTCCCCCAATTTGGCCTTTCTACTACAACACACTGATGTTGATCATAATCAAATAAATTTGATTAAAATTGATCAGAGTTATGTAGACGAAATGATAAAATTTTTATCAAACGAAGTGATGAAAAATTTTATTTGAACCAAATAAAATAAAGCAAGTAAAAAGATAGTTTTGTGCACATAAAGCACAACATAAGGTGCTTATGGACCAAAAGGTTAACTATCAACCAAAACAAGTTTTCCGGACATAAAACACAACATAAGGTGCTTATAGACTAAAAGGATAACCATAAACCAAATCACAAAACAGAGCATATAAATTAAAAAACTAAATAGAGAAGGTTCATAAAGCATACAAACAATGCTTTAGACCTAGCAAAACATGAAATAAAATAGCCTAATCTAAGAACTATTTTTAGGCTATGTTTACAACTTAAAAAATATAAGCAGAGTTTTAAGCATGGTAAAGAAAAATTCAAATGAAGTAAAGGAACAACTGCAACCACAAGAACAGGCACAAACTTCCCCATACATCGAACTTCATCATCATACAAGTTTAACTTTGAACATCATCTTCATGTTCAACTGCATCTGGATTTAGGAAATTATAAGGAATAGGTTGTGTGACCCCAACCTCATCAGCAACCACCTCAGCAACAGTGTCTGCAACAGCCTGCCTTAATATGTTGGCATCATCTTGAACAGCATTATCGGCAACAGCTTCATTTCCTGGTTCTTCTGGATCTACATCAACCTCCATGTCCTGTAACTGTACTCCCCCAGAATTTGTGCGTTCAGCACTTGCATCAACATTAGGAGCAACTCCCCATGTTGGAGTGGAAAAGAGATTATCCCAAAATGCTTTTCTGATCTTCAAATCCTCCACATTTGCTAGAAAATTATTAATTGTAGTCTGCAAAGAGGAAATTTGATCAAGAATATAAGAGGGAGTTAGTTGGACAGAAAGAATGGATCCTCCAGGTGACATGTTGGCATTAATGTTGCCAACACGTTCAGCAGCATGTGAGGCAGAAGGTTGGTTCTGATCAGTGTTGGTTGGATTCACACCGGGCAAAGGAACATCAATCACCCTTGGTCCATTGAGCAAGGTGTGAGAGATTTTGAAGCTTGCTTGAAAGCTACTGATTGTTTCATTTGTTGGCCTAACAAATTCCTTATCTTCTAGCAATAAAGAGATCAAACATGGGTAAGGAAACAACCCTTTCCCAGAGATAGGACCAGTATAGCTCAGCATATTTCTGAATATTGTTTGCCCCAAATCAAACTGTTTAATATGAATTTTGTACAAAAAGGACAGCTTGTTCCTTTGTCAAAATTGTAGTATTAGTTGAAGGCAACCAATTATAAACAACCAACTTATGCAGGATAGAGAACAAACTTGTCAGCTTGGAAGCACTAAGGCTATTCACCCAAGTAGATACCAAACCACCAGTCAGCACAGGAATCACACCATTCATATCTTCAATTACAGGTTCAACACAATTTCCAGATTTCAGAACACCATTAATCACTCTAGGATTCAACATTATTCTCACATTCCTAAACCAAGTAGTGCCATAGAACTTAGAGTTTTCCCTTCCAGTATGTGCATGCAAGTTAGCATAAAACTCATAAATCCATTCAACAAAATATGGTTTAGCACAAGTCACAGAGTATAACAGCATTCTATCCTCCAAATATCTGACCATACCAAGTTTTTCAAAATCAGAAACTTTGATCAACTTCTCAGTAATCAACAGCCTAGACCTAATCTCCTTAAATCTCTTGCTTTCAACATTATGATACTCCTCATCCTTATCAGACCTAGCATCATCATCATCATTACCAGAGTTAGAATGTACCTGAACCTCTTCATCTTGATAAGATGAATCTGAGTGTTGTTCAGAATGTTGCTCATCATCTTCTGATCTTTCAGACCCTGATGTTGCCATCGGAGAGGCAACATCTTCAGCAGCATTCACGGGAACATCATGCAGGACAACCTTTTCTTTCCCTTTCTCTTTATTTGATGATCTTTTCTGAGCAATGTACTGATTCAAAGGAATGTTCATGCTGGAATCAGTCTCCTCTGAGCTTTCTTTGTTTCCAGTTGGAGCAGGGGAGGCTTCATTCTCTTCATTCTCGCCAAAGACCATGATAGGATTAGAAGCAATCCCATCTTCAAGTACCTTTCTTCTCTTCTCAGAATAGTTTATTCTCTTTCCCATTGTCCTGTAAGAAACCCTTCGTTTACCACCAGTAGTTGTAGACTTTCCACGGCCACGACTATGAACTTTTTGGAGCCATTTTCCCAGTTGGAGAGATTCGTTGGCGCCCTCAGAGTCGCCGAACCCACTGTCCGAATCAGTTTCTTTCTCTGATGCTCGTTCATCGACATAGTCTTCTGGGTGCGCCATTCTTCTCACTGGTTCCAAGTCAATCACACTCTCCCCCACAACGATTACATGTGTAGTCGTTTGAAGGCAGAGTTGGTTGTAGGCAGCAACCATATCATCCATCGTCCCGTCCGCTGGAAGTTTAATTTCAATTGGACATGTTTCCGGTTCCTTTAGTGTGGGTTTTGAAGTTTTAGGAACAATAGGTGTTATGGAAGAAGAAGGAACCATTTCGGCTTGGATTGAGAGAGGATTTGTGAAGGTAAGAGTTTGAGGGGCAGCAGGAATTGGTACTTCCATCGAGCCGATAGTAATCGATGGCGATGTTGGTGCCGATGCCTGGGCAATTTCAGCAGTATTCTGGGTTTTTGGTGAGGTAGCCATGGAAGCAAGTATTTTCAGAGAGGTGTCTTGGGATGTTGAATTCGAATGTGATGATTGTGAAGATGCAGGGCTATCTAATCAAATCAGAGAGGAAAATAATATTAAAATAATCAAACATTAAATATAAACTTAAATGAAAGGAAGGAGATGAAGTGATACTACACAAGTGAACAAATAATACCTTTTCCAATCTAATGCAAACAAATGAATTAACTTAGGCAATAATTAATATAAGGCATAAATGATATGAAAAATGAGGTCTAATTTATAGAGATGTGAATTGGAGGTTAATTAAAAAAAAAATCAGCTTGAAGATCAATACCCATAATTGTGATGTGGTGGTGTAAAACACCACCCATCATTTCGAAAAATAAGGAAGTGGGAAGTTTAGGAAATAAAATTAAAGAACTACCCATTACACTACACATAATTAATTAAATAAATTCAGAGAATTAATTTACATAATTAAGACTTAATAAAATTAATATTTAGAAAATAAATAACTATCACAGACTTAGTCAAATTTTCGTGCCCTAACAAATGTTGTCAAATATGTCGGCACACACACATCTCAACACGGATTTTACATGAATTTGCTTCATTAGTATTGCCCCAATTTTTTTTACAAAACACTATTTTAGTTCATATTGATCCATCTTTTCAAAAGAGAGCATCGTAGTAGTCAACTCCGTGTCCCATAGTTACTCAATGGATTATGAACAAATTGATACAATTTTCATCACCTTTTAAAAGAGAGCATCGTAGTCGCGAGCTCCGTGTCCCATATTTACTCAGTGATTTAGCATCTTTTAGTGAATATTTTTACAGGCATTTAAGAGAAGTGTGTCCAGGACTTTCAAATGTTCCAACATGTATGCTCGAAAATAATAACACATCTAATCAAGTTATAAAGTAACTGAAATATAAAAATACTTAGTCAAAATTATGAGAACTTAAAAATGTTGTCACAAATGCTGTCACCATTTGCTACAACACTCGTCATGAATTTAATTAATAGTGCATAGACCAAGAGATTTCTTAAGAGATGAAAATCTTTGGTCATCAAGGGCTTTTGTAAAAATGTCCGCAAGTTGTTTTTCAGTAGAAATATATTCTAACTTCACAATTTCTTTCTCTACAAGATCTCGAATAAAATGATGCCTTATACTAATATGCTTAGTTAATGAATGTTGCACATGATTTTTTGAGATATTAATTGCACTAGTGTTATCACACATAACAGTGAGCATTTCACAATTTAAACCATAATCATCAAACATTTTTCTTAACCAAAGTAATTGAGTACAACAACTCCCTGTTGCAATATATTCTGACTCGGCCGTGGATAGAGAAATACAATTTTGCTTCTTGCTATGCCAAGAGATTAAGTTGTTTCCCATGAAGAAACAACCTCCACTCGTGCTCTTTCTATCATCACTATCACCTTCCCAATCAGCATCACTATAACCTAGCAAGGAATTGTTAGTATCTTTGCTATACCAAATACCAAGATCACATGTGCCGGCAACATATTTGATAATCCTTTTGACGACATTTAAATGTGACTCTTTTGGATCAGCTTGGTATCTTGCACATAAACATACACTAAACATAATGTCCGGTCTACTAGCAGTTAGGTATAAAAGACTTCCTATCATTGATCTATATAATGTTGGGTCAACATTTTTGCCAATATTATCTTTAGACAATTTTTTAGATGATCCAATATGAGTTTTCATGTGTTTATCACTTTCTAAACCAAATCTTTTAACCAAATTCTTTGCATATTTACTTTGTGAAAAGAAAATTCGATCATTAAGTTGTTTGATTTGAAGACCTAGAAAGTAATTCAAATCACCAACCATGGACATTTCAAATGTTGATGTCATTTCATGCACAAAGTCTTTCAACATATAATCACATGTAGAACAAAAAATAATGTCATCAACATATATTTGTGCAATCAAAGTTTTAGAATTAACATGCTTGATGAATAAAGTTCTATCAGCTTCTCCTCTTACAAAACCAATTTGAAGAAGAAAATCAGTTAACCTACCATACCAAGCTCTAGGAGCTTGAGCAACTAATCTAGCCTTATTCCTAACAATATTGCCAGATTCATCAGTTTTATTTTTGTATATCCATTTAGTTCCAATCACATTAACATTTTCGGGTCTAGGAACTAAAGTCCATACTTCATTACGCTCAAATTGATTTAATTCCTCATGCATGGCATTTACCCATTTCTCATCTTTTAATGCTTCATCAACATTTTTAGGCTCAACTAAAGAATGGTAACATTCATGATTCACAAGATTGCATTTAGAAGACATGCATATGGATCTTACCACATTACTTACGCTCATCTTGCCTCTTGTTTGAACTCCAGAGTATTGTTCTCCAATGATTTGATTTGATGGATGATTTTTCAGTATGTGTGAATACGGAGTTTTATCAAAAATATTTGGATACTCTATAGGTTCTGACTTTTTAGCTGATGTTGTCTCAAATGCTGGCACATTTTGAGAAACATTTCTATTTTGGTCAGAATCTATAAGTTTTGAAATTTCAACCAAATCAGTAATATCCTCTTCAAAGTTTGTTCCTGCAATACTAGAATCATCATCAAACACAACATTAACTGATTCTTGCACAGTGTCAGTTTTCAAATTGTAGATTCTATAGGCTTTACTATTTCTAGAATAGCCTAAGAAGAACCTTTTATCACTTTTTGAATCAAACTTATGCAATTGATCCCTATCATTCAAAATGTAGCAAACACAACCAAAAACATGAAAATACTTCACATTTGGTTTCTTATTGTTAAGGATCTCATATGGGGTTATTTTGGAATTAGTTCTAAGATAGATTCTATTAGTAATATGACAAGAAGTATTTAAAGCTTCAGTCCAAAACTTTTTAGATAAATGTTTTGATAAAAGCAAAACCCTAGCCATTTCTTGCAAAGACCTATTCTTTCATTCCGCAATTCCATTTTGTTGTGGGGTTTTTGGTGAAGAAAACTCTTGCATGATACCCTTATTTTCACAAAATTCAGTAAACAAAGCATTTTGAAATTCCCTACCATGATCATACCTAATTCTCTTTACTTTAGTATTGAAAACAGTCTTGAATCTTTTATAAAGAATTTTAAAAGCATTAAAAGTTTCTGATTTGTCTTTTAAAAATTCTACACAAGTGTATCTAGAGTAATCGTCAACAATAACAAAAGAATACTTTTTTCCACCAATACTCTCAGTTTCCCTAGGACCCATCAAGTCCATATGTAAAAGTTCAAAACAATGTGTTGTCGAACAGTGTGCCAACATTTTATGTGACACTTTGATTACCCTTTTGACATGCTTTACAAACCTTGGTTTTGTCTAACTTTAAAGAAGGGAGACCTTTAACAGCATCAAGTCTAATCAAATCATGAATGCATCTATAATTAGCATGACCAAGTTTTTGATGCCAAAGAGTATTTTCATCTAATTTCACACTATACGTTTCATTCGATTCAATCAAATAACAATTGTCTACAGACCTATTACCAATCATAAGACACTCATCATCATTATTGAGCACATAGCATGAATTTTTTATCAAATTTAACATGCAAATCATCATCACATAATTGACTTATACTAATCAAATTAGCACGTAAACCATCAATATGCAATACATTGGTTAACTTTGGAAAACCATGAACATTCAAGGTACCTTTACCAATTATTTTTCCTTTTGAACCACCTCCATAGGTAATATTTCCACCATCATGCATTTTATAATTTGTAAGAAATTTAATATCACCAGTCATATGTCTAGAACATCCACTATCAAAATACCATAGACCAGGAATGCATGCTTTTAAGGAGGTATAAACAACATTACATTTCATATCAGACTCACTGACTTTTTCATGATCATGTTGTTGAATATGTTGTGTTTTACCAGACAACATTTTACAAGACATTTTAGATTCCTGGTATTTAAAACAGTAAGGACGAATATGACCCTTCTCATGACAAAAATGACATACAAAATCTCTAGGATGAGAAGTAACAGATTTACTATCTCTTGCCTTAACAAATTTTATGGGCATATCATTTTGCACGATTTTTGTAGAGTTAGAATCATACCCAATACCTTCTTTACCTTCATTCGAAATTATCAATGCATCTTGTAATTTTTCTGCACCTTTGGTAAACTTTTTGAAGCTTAAGGTTGTGCTTTCTAGTTGTTTTTTCAACTTGCATATTTCTAGATCTTTTCTAGTAAGCAATACTTCCAATTTTACTACTGAATGCTTTAAGTCATCATTCTCTTTGATGATTTGTTGAATATTAACATGTTCTTCACCTGAAATATTCATCTCTGAAAAAGAACTCATTAGACTACTTTCATCTGGACTGATTTTGTTTGATGTTGTCACAAATGTTGGCACATTTGTTTCAACATCAGACTCAAATTCGTCCAGTAAATCATCATTAGTATCATAAAAAATAATTCTAGCAGAGAAAGCAAATTCATCATTTTTCTCAATGTCAGGTTCATTATCAGAATCATCACTCAAGGTAGTATTAAAATTAATTTCTTTCTAAGCAAGGTGTTAGCACATTCATTAGCATAATGACCATATCAAGTACATGCATCACACCTAACATTCTTTCTATACTCGGGATCGAATTTAGGTTTATTACTCTTATTAAACTATTTTGATCTATCAAAACTTTCTATCTTTTCAAACATTTTAGGAGTAGACGTACCTTGATTCCTATTTTGAACATTTGCTTTTAACCTATTAGCTCTATTTTTCAAAAATGAATTGAACTGCTTGGTTAATAAAGAAATGTTGTCGGAAGTGTCGGAACATATTTCAGAACATTCATCATTCGAATCAACTTCAGTAACAAAAGAAATGTTTTTAGAACTAGAAGCATCATTTTTCAAAGCAACAACCTTTTTATCAGAATTAACTACATCTCTTTGCTCAAAATTCATCTCATAAGTTTTTAAAATACTAATCAATTCATTAAGACTTATAAGATCAGTGTTTTGGCTTCTTCAATAGCACAAATTTTTGCATCAAAACGTTTTGGTACGGTACATAAAACCTTATGGACTAATCTTGTATTAGAGATAGGTTCACCCAATGAATGTGATTCATTAGAAATCTCAGTGATCCTTTCACTATACGAAGGTATATCCTCATCATCTTTCATTTTAAGATTTTCAAATTTTGTACCTAACATTCTAAGCTTAGTTATACGAACACTCTCAGAACCTTCGCAATGTTCTTGCAAATGGTCCCAAGCATCTTTTGCTGACACACAATTCGAAATGATCTTAAACATAGATACATAAGTTGATGTAAATATTGCATTAAGGGCTTTCAAATTGTAGTTAGCAACCGTTACCTCATCATTTGTCCAATCGATTTCTCGTTTGACACGGGCTTCATTATCATCATCGGCTGGAAGTAGAGGCTGAGTCCAACCATATAGTACACTCCTCCATGCTCTTTCATCAAGAGACTTGATATACATCCTCATCTTTGGTTTCCAATATGAATAATTGGAGCCATCTAAGATAGGAGGTTTTAGTGCGGGAGTTAATGGATATTCCATTGCAAAAATACACAAACAAAGGATCTTAAACTAAATGTGTCTAGCTTGTGGCTCTGATGCCACTTGAAGGTGCTGGTGCGTGTGATTGAAAATGTTTTAGAGAAGTGTTATTAAAAATGTCGACAACATAAATGACAACACTACACAGCGGAAGACTTAAACGCGCACTTTTGCAAAGGGATATCAAAATTTTCATAGGCTATACAAAAAGTATAGACTATGCTGCCTCACTAGCAGAGAAACTTCACTATAACTTGTAGTGACACAAATACAAGGTTTACACAAGAAACTAAAATTCAAGGCCACGCAAGACCTACACAAGATCACACAAGGATATAAACAAGACCTATAAGAATAGACCTAAACAAAACCTAACACGTCTACGTTCAGCCGAACGGATTGTTAGATCAAACAATGAATGTTGTAAACAATGCCGAGACTAATGTTCCCAACATTCTGATGAACCGTGTATAACCTAGAATCTAGTGAATGACACATGATCCGTTCAACTCTGAATTATACTTTTCAGTCATACTATGAAATGATGAAGTGGTGCTCTATTTATAGACGTGAATAATGAGCTCTCCACTCCATGATGAAGCCAAGTAGTGGGCTTCAAGATAACCGCCCATAATGACAACTTCCAAGTTAGTGGGTATATCTCTACTCAAGCAATGGAACCGCCTGACGTTCTAGAACCTTCTGGGATCTTCACGTCTTCAACTGCCATGCCTAGATAAATAACATAACATGGAAAAATCATTAGAAAAGTTAGTAGAAAGGGCGAATTCTGATGTTGTCTAAAATGATGGCAATATATTGCATAACATTTTTTGTCAACATCAACAGAACCAATTATGCTGCATGGAAAAGCCGGATGAGGAGTTACATCAAAGCCCTTAATGAGCATACCTGGAAGAGCATATTGTCAGGTTGGGGTCCTCCCACAACTGAAGATAAAGATGGAGACCAGATTCTCAAGAACGAGCTTGAATGGACCACGGAGGAGAAGAACTCATCATTGTACAATTCAAAGGCCATCAACTCAATCAACTCATATGTTGATACTGTGATGTTCAACCTTATTCAGAATTGTATTTCAGCCAAAGATGCATGGGAAAGACTACAAGAACATTGTGAAGGTTCGGGTAGTATCCGCAGAGCCAAAGCAAGGATGCTGAACACAAAGTTTGAAGGCCTAAGAATGAAAGACGATGAGACAATTTCTTCCTACAATGAGAGACTCTATGAGGTGGTGAATGAATTGCAATCACTTGGAGATCCAATCTCCAATATCAGGTTAGTAAACAAAACCCTTCGTACTCTTCCTAGAAGATTTAATGGTAAAGTTTGTGCCATTGAAGAAGCTAGGAACACTGATTTGTTGATTCATAATGAGTTAATGAGTATTTTAAAAACTTATGAAATGGACTTGTCTCAACAAGAATCTGCGTATGATAAAAAGGGTGTTGTTGTTTTCAAAGGAGAAACCTCTTCAAGTTCTGGAAAAACTTTTGTTATTACTGAAATTGAACAGGTTGAAGATAGTGTTGATGACACTTCATATGACACTGATAGTATTGCATGTCTTACCAAAGAATTTGAAACCTACCTTAGGCAAAAGAGAAACAAATCTAATTTTAACACTAAGCCTAAGATAGATTTTAAAAATTCCCCTCAAACTGCTGGTCAAAAGCTTTTTCAAAGAAGAAACTTTAAGTATGATCCTGAGTATAGAAAAAATATCATTTGTGATGAGTGTACTGGTTATGGTCATTATGCAAATGAATGTGCTAACACACAATTAAAGAAAATGATGAGCTTAACTATTTCTTTGAGTGATGAAGATTCTGATGAAGAGATAAAGGTTACAGATGAAGAACTTGCATTCTTATCTGAATGTATGAGAGATGACTTCCCTGAAAGTGACTCTGATGTTGAACCCAGTGTGACAACACCAGCAACAACATCAAACAGGTATCAGTCTATTTCTGAATCTGATGAGGATAGTACTAATGTTTTCTATTCTAGAACAGGTACCTCACAAGAACCTCTATAAATAAAGGTTACCAAACTTCAGAATGAACTGGAATCTGTTAATCGAGCCAATGAAGAGCTGATTGAAACCATCACAAACTTGAGGTAAATCTCACAAAAAAGGATATTGAAATTTCTAAACTCCAAGAAAAGTTGACTGCTTCCACACTTAGTTTCAAAAAGTACTCTAAAGGTACAACTGCTTTGAATGAAGCTTTGTCTGTTGGAAAAACTGATAAATTCGGTCTTGGATTTTCTGAAAATTCTATCCCTTTTAGTTTTGAAAAACCTGTCACCTTTGTGAAACCAAACTCAAAAGTTTCTTCTAGAAGGTTTCCAAAATGAAGAGGCAAAAGAACTTTTATCTGTCATTATTGTTCAGTTCCTGGACACATTCGTCCTTACTGTTTCAAACTAAAAGATGATTTGCTTTCTGGAAAAGTGTTACCTGGAGTGTTACCATACAAGTATTCACACACATCAAAATCTGCATGGATTAGAAAACCCAAAGTGCTTTGCAATGTCGTTTGTACTTCTTTACAAGCATGTGTACCTGATTTATGGTATTTTGACAGTAGGTGTTCTAGACATATGACAGGAAATATTGAATACTTGAATGAATATGAAACTTTTGATGGTGGTAAAGTTACATATGGTGGTGGTTCTAAGGGTAACATAATAGGAAAATGAACTTTGAATGTTGAAGGTTTTCCAAAACTGAAAAATGTGCTGCATGTTGAAGGTTTACGTGCTAACTTGATAAGCATAAGTAAGTTGTGTGATAATAATCTGCATGTGAAATTTGATAAAGACTCCTGTTCTGTATTGGATGAAACTGATAAGTGTGTAATGGTTGGTCATCGTTCTGCTGATAACTGTTATCTCATTGGTGACAACACTTCGTGCAACATTTCCCAATCCACTGCTGAACCTGAGTACATAGCTGCTGGTAGCTATTGTACACAACTCCTATGGCTAAAAAGATGCTAGATGATTATGTGCTTGAGACAAATACTTTGATAATTTTCTATGATAACACAAGTGCGATTAACATTTCAAAAAATCCGGTACAACACTCACTCACAAAACACATAAGCATTAGACACCATTTTTTAAGAGATCTAGTTGAGAAGGAGATAGTTAAATTAGAGTATATATCCACTAAAAAACAGATAGCTGACATTTTCACAAAAGCACTAGACTTTGAGAGGTTTTCTTCACTTAGAAAATCTCTTGGACTCTGCATTTCTTGAAAATCTGTGTGTGACGTTGCTCCGAGTGTTACTACACTTGAAGCAACACTACTGTATTTTTATCATTTTATTTCGTAATTAAGTAGTTCTGAAACTTATACTGTTTTTGCTAACCATATTCTGACGTGATGTGATCTCAAAGGTTTCGTACTGGACATACACAACAAAAGCACAAGTTCAAAAAAAAGTCAAAGGTCTAAACATGCTGAGTAACTAGGCACACGGGACTGACAATCACGATGTGTTCTTTTCAAAAGGCTGTTTAGTTTCAAAAAGGAAAAGAAGAACACTCTTAAATGATCGCTGAGTAACTAGGCACACGGGGCTGACAACCACGATGTGTTCTTTTCAAAAGGTGATTAAATTCTTGAGAATAAAAAGTGCATAAAAAATGTGTATGTGTGCCTACATTATAAACCGTAATTGATCTAAGTCTCAGAATATTTTTATCATTTACATAATGAGTTATTTAATTATTTTAATTATGATAATAGTGTGATAATTATATGGTATTAATTAATTAATTTAATTAAATTGTCGGTTATTTTTTAAATTCCAATAACTACCCCACTTTCTACACTAACACATCATGGGTAGTTATCTAGATAATGGTGAATATTTTTTCTCTTAATTAAACTGCTCCTAATCTTTGAAAATTCTCTTATAAATTGAAGTTTTTCATTATGTGTTAAATTTGTGATTAATGTGCCGTTTCTTTCATCTCTTGTGTTCGTGCTTTAAAAATTCTTTAAAAAAAACTAAATAAAAATTACTTAGTGTCTCACGCATATCATTGAAGCATAAAAATTCATCCATTCCATCTTCCTCACGTACTCTCCCACATCAAACCACTGAAACACCTCAAACCTCTGAAACTGACAACCCTCCTGCTACTGCATCTGCCTCTGTCTGTGCCACTGATGAACCGAATGTTGCCCCTACTGTTGGCAACACTGCTGCTCGCAATGCATCTACTTCCACAACTGGTGAGGTAGTATCTGTTACTGTTCATCGCAGGTACATTGAGGAACAGGCTGCTGCTCTTGCCAAGCAAGTCTCACAGCTCAGACTCCAAGCCACTTCTCTTAACAGGCAGACTGATATCCTTGAAGAAAGAAGCACATTTTGGAAATCCCTCCTATCCACATCCACAGGGGGAGATGTACCAACTGATACACCAACTAATGAACCTGCTGCTGTTGAAAGTTCTGGATCTGGCAATGTTGTGATTGAGGATATAACCAATGAGGTTAATGTTGTTGTTGCTGCTGGCAATGATGCTCCTGGTGTTGCCATCCCTGAGGCAACACCTGCAGGTCCTAGAAATGCTGATGCTGATACTGAAGCTGCTACTTAGGGGGAGTTCTTAATGTCAGGGGGAGATTACTGCTGCTGGAGTTTTTTCCACTCTGATCATAACTCTGATCCCACTAACATTACTAACTATTTGAAGTTGATGATGTAACTTGAACACTATTTTTATCTTGTCTTTAACTCTGTTTTTGTTCCTTCGATTTGATATTCAATCATGAAGAATTTCTGTTGTGCATTTATCATACTCTGTTTAGATGTGCACCAAGTTCTTATCTATAATTACACTGCTTCAAATAACATCTGTTGTGCCTTTGTCATAAACTGATTTTGTGTGCATCAGGTTAAGTGTTTGCAGATAGGTGTGATTGGGGGAGATTGAAGATGTGAGTGTTGAGACCAGTGTCATCACATCTGGAATCACACCCATCCTTCAGGACATTTTTCTTATATTTGTTCTAACGACTAACTTTTAGTGTTGTCCAAATTGTCTTTGCTATAATTTCAGGTCAACATCCTTCAGGAAACATGTTCCAGTAATGTTCCAGTGATCAATTGCTTAGTGTTGCCTCGATGGTTGTCCTTGGTGCTGTCCCTGGTCAACGACGGTCAAACGGCAGTTACTTCAATAACCCAGAATATTCTTGATGCATATGGAAGGACCTAGAACATGTTGGAAGAGCCTGGAATTATAGAGAGCCGAGAGTTAAAGAAAGGAAGTTACATGGAAGTTACCTCAACTCCTACAAAAGTGGATCTCAACTTCTCTCCATGATTTCCACTTCATTGATGGATGGATCATCATTTCAACTCTATAAATAGATGAGGATTACGTCCAGAAATTACAAGAGAGAGCCCACACTACATACTGAAGCATAGCACATAAATCGGAACTCATTTTACGGTTTTAGTGTAGTGTTTTCACAAGTGTTGTTACACTCAGTACAACACTCGTGTATATTATTATCCCATACGTTTTGCTGAGCTATTCACAGGGTGTGTTAGTATATGCTTGAAGTAGGCTTAGACTTAATAATCTAGGTTTGCCATTTCGGAACTTGTTTGGATATTTTATCCGATTTTATGTTTGAGATTTGGAAGAAATGTTTCCAAGTCTCGGATTTGTTTTTGTAATCACTTTTTCCAAGTTAGTGATATTTCAGCCTTGAGGCCGCCACAAACTAATTTTAGTTTGTGGAATGATTGAGTTAATCCTTGTGTTCAAAAGTCTTCAGCTGTTTACTTATTCTCTCTACAATATTCTGAACACATTAAGTGTTGTCTTGAGTGTCGCCACACTTCGAACAATACTTCAACTCAACGGTACCACAACACTATCAGTGTGTTATTATTTTTGTACTTTATAATAATATGTATCACATTCTGTATTTAATACAATAATTCTTTTTACTAAGAAAAATTATTTTAATAGCTGTATCTTTATTACTTTTAAACATTTTGATATTTCTATGTAGGATGTAGGATATTAGTTGATTGAAAAATAATAATTCCATTAATATGCATTAATGAATAGTATATCATTTGAGTAATCTTTGCATTACTTTTATCTTAATTATAAATCAATAACATCTTTCATTGTTTGTATTACATGATATATAAATTAGAATGTAAATAGTCATTAAGTGAATTTTTATAATTATGTACTATGTATTTTATTCATCATTTTTATATTTGCAGATTATTTTGGATGAGACATCGTAATAGTTCACTTTAAAGATCTTCTCATTAAATTGTTGCATAAACGGAATCTCTGTACGACAACATATTTCACTGATAGAGAAGGTATTGATCATCATCAAATTTTTAATTCTTATTAACTGTTCTTATCAAATTTTTGTTATCAATGATGTATTGAAATGCATATGGTTCATTTTTTTTGTACTATCATCTATTTCTATCTTTGCTTTTTATTTAATAAATCAAATATATGGATAAATTCCTAAAAAAATTTCTATTATAAGAATATATTCATCAGTTCATTACTATATGTATGCATCATAAATTAAAATATGAGTATGTTTAGGAATATGTATTTAACAACAAATATTAAATCATGAGTATCAATATCTTTTTTTTTCTTTTTTGACAATGAAATTCATAAAAATTGAAAAGTTGGATTGTGTACTTGACACCAGGATTATACACTATTTATCA
>JAPKLY010002644.1:0-23246 GCA_026898435.1 Prunella vulgaris | reverse complement strand
TGTTGGTCCCAAAGGCAGGTTTTGGGAAGAATACACTTGAACAAGTCTAGAAGGGGGGGTTGAATAGACTTGTAAGGATTCAA
Source organism: Prunella vulgaris (assembly GCA_026898435.1). Taxonomy (NCBI): domain Eukaryota; kingdom Viridiplantae; phylum Streptophyta; class Magnoliopsida; order Lamiales; family Lamiaceae; genus Prunella; species Prunella vulgaris. The sequence continues at coordinate 23,163 of JAPKLY010002644.1, read as the reverse complement.
AAACCTTTTTCAAATTTACTGATTTATTCAGAAAAACAGCAGACTACTTGAGGTAATCTGAATTTTGAAATTAGTGCGCTGTGTATAGTGCGGAAACGTTTTAAAGAAAATCTGATTTTAAGTGATGTGCACAGATAAGAACAGAAAGAAATACGAAGAGACACAGGGGTTTATAGTGGTTCGGACCAACTGTCCTACATCCACTCTCCTCATTCCAACTTGGACTTGAGGGGCTCTCCACTAACTCACTTACTCACTTACTTACACAGTTTTGAGAGTACTACTCTCTTTACAACTTGTCAATGCTATAATTGCAATTGACTTCTCACAGCTTCTACAAAGCTTTTACAAAAGATAAGTATTGATGGTGTTTTTGAGCGTAAGTGATAAAACTGACAGAGTATTGGCTAGCTTAATGTGCGTGTAAATCCAATACTAAAATTATCACAATTACTCCAATTTATAGGATCAAATAACTAGCCGTTGGAATGGACTAGAAATCTGAGATCCTATAATCTCGCATTCAATCAATAATTGTGATTGATTGAATTTCCTTCTTGATTCCCGTCAATCTTCGCGACCTTCAATCAATCAAGTTTGTCCCCTTGATTGATTGATCCTCTATTCTGGGAATCTTCCTTTTATATCGCAAGTTAACCCTTTAAATTGATTCCGGAGAATCTGGGCTGAGCACAGGACCTCAGCTGATCTGTCTCCTCAGCTGGTGTATCAGTCTGCTGATACTTGGACCTCAGCTGATGTGCAAGTCTGCTGGTGTGCACCTCAGCTGGTCTTCTTGACTTCGTCCGAATAAGTCTTTTATCCATGGTCCTTGTCTTGTCTGCGACGTGCTCTCAGCTGATCAGCTAATCTTCTGATATCAGCTAATCTGCTCTTCAGCTTATCGGCTGATGTAAACTTCTCTGAAGATCTGCTTTCGATGCTCCAGTGTCAGCTGATTAAATCTTCTGTCTTCTAAAATTGGCTAAGTCCACAAGGTCTCAGCTGGTCTTCTCTTCTATGAAAGCTTCGGATCTTCTAGGCAGCAAGGTAGGTTCCCCCTTACTCGAACCTATCTAATCCTAACTACTCATCAGCTGACTAACATGTTCAGCTGGTCCTATTACAAGCTGATTTGTTTTATATCATCAAAACATCTAACACAGATATCCTAACAGTGGGGTTATGGGACGATCTGACCGAAGAAAAAGACGTCATACTCCATCACTGGATGGCACAGGAGCATCCTGATCTCTGGGCTGAAATCATCAGACATGCTGACACTGAAGGTGTAGAGATCGCTCCTCCGGAATTCATCAAGTACCCTCCTCCACTCTTTAGGAACTCCAAGCAACTGGACCGGAAAGCAATTTCTGAAGAAGTCGTCAGAGTAGGATGAGCTGCCGGGGCCGTTGCTGATCAGAACAGGATGAAGCAGGTCCTGAACCGGGTACTGGAGATGTACGAGATTCCACTGACTGCTTGGAATAAGGATGAAGACTAGATCAGGAGCTAGTTGTTCAGAAATTTTGTAATAGCTTCAGGATACTTGTATTTTCTTATCAATCAATGAAGTTATTTACATTTCCTGAGTACAACTTCTTGTTGACTCCTGAATCTACTTTTCTGAATCCTTATCAAGAACTGTACTAACCCTTTACTTGTTTTCATCTTATAGACTAAGTACCTAGTTGTCAGGTGGTACTGAGTTTTTCTCACTGACTAAGTCAGTTGATTGTATAGATGAATAGGAATTTGCTTAAGGGTTTTGGCATCATCTGAGTGTTTTGATTAGGACAATCTGAGTGTTTTGATTAGATCCAAAAACCCCTGATGAATTTGCCTAAGTATAGTTGTTCAGGATAAAATAATTCAGGATAGTTAGGTTAGAAATTCAGTATAGGAGGACCATGCTGAAGACTGAAGAATATTGGAGTCGACCCAATTTACTAAAGTCTGAAGTGTAAACCATCCTGAAGGAGTCAGTCAGTCTTGCTGAAGATTGTCTGTTCTGAAGCTGAAGATCGAAGCCTGCTGATCCATCCTGAAAGACTATCCTGAAGTACCATTGGCTGATGCTTCTACTGAGTACACTAAGCATACTCAGGACAGAAGTTAGTCAGTGAAGAGTAAGTGTTACCTATTAGGCTCTGCTGAATGCACTTAAGACCTGACTTAGGCCGTGGTTCAGTTTACATGAATCATGTAAGTCCAAAGCAAAAAGGTTACACATACTGGGCAGAATAACCCATCAGGCTGTGCTGAATGCACATAGGACCTGACTCAGGCCGTGGTTCAATTCACCTGAATCATGTAAGTCCAAAGCAAAAGGTTATTTATGCTATGGGACAAGAGACAGAGAATGTCAGTAGACTCCATTAAAGACACACGTTCAGACTGAGTTATTAACCAGAGACTCAGAGTATTGAATGTACGAGGAAGGACAAATGTTTGAAGGTCAACTAGACGTTATAGCGGAGAGCCAATGATCTTTCGACACGCATGCACGGAGTCTGCGCAGCATTTAATGCGGCATTTAATGTGTCTCAAAAGTTGCAGGTGATGTGACAACTTGCCAGAATAAGCATGGCGGGAAGGTCAAACAGTATTTCTAGCCTGCAATCTACCTAAAATAGGAAAGAAATGATTTTTTCTCCTCCAACGGATCTATTTTGAATCTTACCTATAAATATGGAGAGCCTTGCACCCATTCAAGGTTAACGGGAAATTTCCAAGAGAAAACTCTCAAGAATCTAAGCATTCAAAGCATACTATAAACAACACTCTGCAATTAAATTTCCCTAGTGTTGTAGTAGGATTCACTCTGTATTTGCTTAGATCGATAGCTCTATTATTTAGCATTGTTTTGTATTGCTAGAGCTATCTTAGTTGGAAACCAGAATACCAAACCACTCAAGGTGTGAGATTGGTTGGTTAGAAGGACTGGGACTTGTAAAACGCCCAGGGGTCAGTTCCTAAGAGAGGAAGTTGGCTACTCGTGTCCCTTGGCACGTAAAACCCAAGTACCTATCCTCAGGGTTTTGAGGATAGCTTCCTGTTAAATCAGGTCGTGGACGTAGGAGTTGGTTATCTCCGAACCATGTTAAAAAGTCCCCTATGTGCTGATTTACTGTTCTGTTCAGGATCATAACTGTCATCATAATAAACTGAACATTCTGCATCGTTTTTCTGTTCAGGACTGAATCAATCATCCTGAATCTTAACACTGTGCACTCAGCCTTAACCAACAGTTTACTAAGCAAACTCAGAGAAAATGTTTTCAGAAACTAAAATGAGTAGAATCTAAGGGCTCACTTTCCGCACTCACTCTGGCTCACTGAGATAGTGGTCCAACTGACTAGCTTCCGAGCTGTCAGTAGCTTTGTTATCTCTACTGAGCTACCTGACACTTTACTCACACTCAGCTTATCTGACTCGTTACTGAACTGTCCCTGCTGCCCCTGTGGACCTTCAACATACTGAGTACTTCAGGAAATCCTGACTGAGAGTGTTAGAGCATTTTTCTGAGTCTTTCAGAAAAATCTGACATCAGTGTATTCCCCCCCATACACTGATTATACTCATTTCGGGACCAACATTATCCCCACGTAGTGATTATTTTATAAGTGCTCACCCCTTCACAGAATCATATTTTCAGATTTTCAAGAGTAAAGGTGACGAGATTGGCGATGCGGAGGAAGGTGGATGTGATGCGTGTTGAAGAAGAAGTTAATGGATGAAGTTTAATTAATAAATTCCAAGTAGGCTTTTATTTAAGTTGCAAGTATATTTTTAATATGTTTTTGGCACTTTATGTTTTACCACAAGACTAGACATTTGCATGTTTTATTTTGTTGAGTGCATGGACACGTAGACGCTTGATTTAGGATTTATTATGGTTTGAAGACTTATAGGATTTTTATGGATTTTATGAGGTATTATTATTATTATGATTATGTGTTAATTTGCATGAGTTTTAAGAGATAAGTTGATGAATTTAGTTTAATAATATGGCAGCTGATGATTCGAATTTTATATGCATGATTAAGTGGTGAACTTATGTGTTTAATTATTCTTAAGAAAATTAGTTATTGTCCTTAGTTTGCATGATCGATAAGTTAAGTTTTATAACTCCAAAAATTATGAAATTTTGCCAGAATGTTTACCATGATTTAAAATGCATGTTGACCAAATTTCATGAGTTTTTACTTAGTAGAAGTCGAGGTTCCAGTTTTAGTCCTTTATGTGATTATAGTCCTAAAATTCTTGTTTTAAAAAATACCAAATTATGCTCAGCCTGCTTTCGAATTATTGGCAGTGTAATAGCCATAAAAATTATCAAGTTATTTCAGTCTTAAACTTGGAGTAAAAATCATTTTAAGTATCAGCTAGCAATTAGTCCTTTATCTTTGTTTTACGAGCTTTTCAAGTGTTTTAAAGATGAATTTTCGTGATTTATTTGATTATTTAGAGGTCTTTAACTGATTGGCAAGATAATAGTGTTAGAGAAAATGGCTTTTGTATTATTTAGTGGACTGTTTTTATACACATACGATTTTGATGAGTACACGCAGGCTGTTTTCGAAAGATCTGTGTTCAGTAGTTGTACCAAAATTATTTAAGTGTTATTGTATGATTTAATTGATGACTTATATGTTGAAGGATGTTAGAATAAGTTGAATTCGCATGTGAATATTATTGAAACATGTTACGTATAATTGTTATGTTATTATGTGGTTTCTAGGAATGTGCTAACTGAATATTTATTATGATATTTTTGGATTTTACCATTGATGTATCGAGTGAGTTATTTATTGTGAATGTTTGATTTTTATAAGTTCAAAAGGTATTTTCAAAGAAAAGAATTTTTCATAGAAAAGGGTGCATGTTCTAAAAGAGTGTTTTTATTAAATTTATTTTTAAAGGTGAGACTTCCGCTGTTTTTTAGATGCATAGAATTTTAGGGCGTGACAACTTGTATCTGGTCTCCTGCTCATCAGATGGCTTTCTAGGATCAGATGACTTCCGGTACCTTCTGGAAGAATCACCCTTTGATTAGGGTCATAATTGCATCTTTTTGCATCCATTTCTCTATGGTTTTGATGTGCTTAGGTTCATATTTGACCCCAATTTGGTATAAATTATGTTATTAACCATTTTGTGGCAAGAAAATGTGTTTTGTAGTGATAACGAGCAAAAACTTGCAAAAGACGAGCAAGTTCGTAAAAGTTCAGAAACTGTTAGTTGATCCAATGGAGGCAAAAGATATACCATGTCGAAGAGTTCGAAGAGAGGGTCGTAACACAAGAAGAATCGAGTCAATCGGACCTCTAGAACTCAAGATATGAAGAAAATAAGAAGTCGAGGATCGACCATGCTTGGCTCGAGCGACCACAAGCCCAGACTCGTGCGACCACAAGCTCACACTCATGCGAGGATGCTCTGGTTTGGGGGACGAGCCACCACACGACCACAAGAAGGGGCTCACACGAGCCCAGTTCGTGTGGCAGCAGAAGGCCTAATTTCGAGGGTTGTTTCGTCTTTTCGCGCGTTTAATGAAGGGCATTTTGGACCAAACATTGTGGGCACTATAAATACTTCAAGGATCAGATTTCCAAGGGAGGATCATCATTATTCCAAGTTCTTAGATTAGTTTAGAGAGAGAATTAGGTAGCTACTTAGTGAGTTCTTAGTTAGATTCAATCTTCTTTCTTCCATAACTTTTGATTCAACCATTGGATCGTTAATCCATTTTCTCCATTAGATTAGTCTCGTTATTAGCTATAATTCTACGGTTCATTTTATGATTTTGAGCTCCGGATTAGAATATAGCATTTTCAAGATATCTTGTATTTTATTTCATATTGGTGTTAATCATGTTTGTCCATAGCTTAATTGTTGCATTTCATTTCCAATTAGCCATGGGCTAATATCCTTGTTGCATGGTTGTATGAATACTATGGTGAATTTAGTCTCTTGTTAATCCTATGCATGAATTAGTGATCTTGTGGGATTAGTTCTCTTATTAATGACTTGTATGAATGCTTGGGATGTTAAATTAGATTGTATGGCTTATATGTTTTAGCAATGAAATGAGAATTGAGCCATAAGAACTTTATGCATGCCACATGTTTGATATATTGCTTGTATGACCAATGAGAATTGCATATTAGCCTAGACCTCTTAATTGGAGTATTGAATGTTGTAGAGAGATCTAGACATCCAATAGAGCCCTTACCTTGTGTTGTAGAGAGATCTAGACACTAGTTGGCTTGACTAAAACACCAAGAGACCTTTTGCATGCTAGGATGGATAGGACACTAGAGGAACCATAGTAGGATTACTTCCATGTACAATTCACACTTGCTCACTTCTTTGAGGCGATAGTTAGGATTTACTTTGCTTTGCAATAGTAGATAGAATCCTTGATGGTTTTCTTGCTTTCCTAGCTATTAGCCTTTTGTAGACATTCAATGCTTGATTGATATCGCATCGTTTTCCTGTGTTCGATATTTAACATGGTTAACTTGCCAAGACAACAACGACCACGTTCACTTGCGTGGAAATCAAACACAATTTTGACAAACAAGTTTTGGCGCCGTTGTCGGGGAAACGATCTCTTTGTTGAGCGAGTTGTTGATTGTTTACTTGAATGTTTTGAATATTGTTGGTTTGTATTGTTTGTTTTTTTTAGCATCCTTGAGTCCCGGCAATGCCAAAACAAGTTTTTGGCGCCGTTGCTGGGGAAATGATCACTTTGTTAGGCTTGTATTGTTGTTTACTTTGTTTTTCTTTGTTTCTTTGTTTACTTGACTATTCTTGGTGAGTGTTGATACTTGCTTATTCTTGTAGGAGTGAACTCAATTGAAGATGGGCGAAATATATCATCTCTTATTCTCCACAAAATATATCATCTCCTAATCCATACCTACATCAACTTTACCCATTTAAAACCCCAACCACTTTCGATAAAATCACCATGTTAGAAGAGTGTATGAAGCACATAATGGTGATGTTATGGAACCAAAACCAAATTCCACCACCTCCACAAGAAGTCTCTTATCCTTCTAAACCATATACATCTCAAGATTCCTACTCTTATGAAGATCCACATTCATACACTTTACCCTCTCCTATACCTTGCCATTAAGAAGAAACTCCTCCTAGTTATGTAGATGAGGCTCTTGCTCAAATTCTCAAGAAATGGGAAAAGATAAGCAATGAAGCTACAAGGTGCTTTGAAGAGACCAATAAGAAGATTGATAGACTTTTCCAAGCTCGAGGAGATCAAATCAAGAACTTAGAGCTCAAAGTGGGGCAATTGACCCAACAAGCCCATGAGTTTTGCAAAATGTCATATCAAGATTCCTACTCTCATCATGAATATACATGCTCCTACACTCCATACCCTCCTATGACTTTCCATCAAGAGGACACTTCTTCAAGCTATGTGAATGATATTTTAGCTCAAATCCTCAAGTAATTGGAAGAAATAGAAATGTAAAGGAAAAGGTACTTTGAGGAGACAAACAAGAAGTTTGATGAGATTTTCATCTCTCAAAGTCATCAAATCACGAATTTGGAGATCCAAATGGAGCAATTGAGCATTCAAGCCAATGAGATGTGTGAGGAGGAAGATGGGGGTAATGATAAAGAAAAAGGGGATGTGGAAGATGATGATGATCATTATCATGAGACGATTAAATCTCTTTCTCTTGTAAAATGTGTTGGAGCTCAAATGTCTATTGAACCTTCTCATGCTTACATTGATTATGAAATTCCTATTATCGATGATGATATTTCTTATAAATTTCCTCATGCTATATTGATTAGGAATGAAGAAGAAAAGAAGGATGGCAAAGAAGAAGAAGAAAGAGAAGAGTGTGTAAAGGAGGAGGAAAAAGAAGAAATTGACGAAAGTGAAGAGGATTATGAAGATGAGGATGAGCATGATGAGTACAAGGATGTTTATGATCAAATTGATTTTTATATTGATGGTAGCAAAGGAGAAATCCTACGTGAGGTCAAACAAGATAAAGATGATTATGAAGAAATTGAATTTACTCATGCTCAAGATACCTGATTAGGGTCATAATTGCATGTTTTAGCATCCATTTCTCTATGGTTTTTGATGTGCTTATGTTCATATTTGACCATAAAATGCTATACTTTGTGTATTTAACCCTTTTTGGCTAGAAGGTTGTGTTTTGTAGTGAAAACGAACAAAAATTGGCAAGAGACGAGCAAGTTCGTAAAAGTCCAGAAATTGTGAGTTGATCAAATGGAGACAAATGATATACCATGTTGAAGAGTTCGAAGAGAGGTTCGCAACAGAAAAAGAATCGAGTAAATCGGAGCTCTAGAACTCAAGATATGAAGAAAACGAGGAAGTCGAGGATCGATCGGACAAGTCGAGGCCGAGTTCGAGCGCAGCCAGGCCAGACTCGTGTGACCATGAGCTTGCACTCGTGCGACACACCTCTGGTTCAGCCGATGAAGGCTCGCACGAGTGCTCACATGATCCTGAACTCGTGCGAGGTGGCTCTGGTTCGGGCGAGATCAAGCCACATGTGTGCTCACAAGAGCCAGACTCGTGTGGTCATATGCATGGGCTCGTGCAACGGTTCAGATGGTCCCAATTTCGAGGGCAATTTTATCTTTTCGCGCGTTTAATGAAGGGCATTTTGGACCAAACATTGTGAGCACTATAAATACTTCAAGGATCAGATTCTCAAAGAGAATCCAAGTCACATTAGTTCATAATCATAGTGAGATTCTTAGATTAGAGAGAGAGAGAGGTAGTTACTTGTGGGTTTCTTAAGATTTCTTCTCACAAATTCTTAGATAACTTTTGATCTACCGCTTTGATCGTTGATCCGTTAATTCCAGCATTCTCGTCTGGTCTAAGGATACATTCTCACCGATTGAATTTTAATTTCCATTGTCGGATTGCTAGTTAGCATTTTAGAGGTAAATTGTATCTTTCAAATTTTCATTGCAATAGGTAAATCTCTTTACATTTCTTGCTTAATGATGATTGTTCCTAGCTTAATTGTTCTAATGTTTACTCAATTAGCCATTAGCTAATTCCTTTATGTGTTAGTGTATGATTCCTATGGAGTAGTGTAGTGATATGTTGATCTTTTGAATGATTTGAGTTGTTGTATGATCAATTCTCTACATTGATGGATTGTATGAATGCTTGCATGTGTAGATGATAATTAGGGCCATTAGGGAGTTAGTCTCTTGCGAAAGTAGAGCTATTTTCCTAAACTTTCTTGTATTAAGGCCAATGCATATCAAGTGTTTGATTAAATTCCTAAGATAGTGAGAATTATCTATAGTGAATTAGATGAACAATTAGAGGCTTTGATATGTTATTAGGGAAACCTTTTACATGTTGGAGTGGCTTGCCATTGATTGTACATAATCTCATTGCATGATAAAGTGATGCTTAACTACATGAAACATAGGATAGTACACTAGCACTTATCTCTCACATTTGCTCACTTTGCAACCCAATGTGATAGGTAGTTTTCTTCTTTGACGCATTAGTAGACGATAGATACCTTTCCCCTTTATTGCTTTGTTAGCTAGCCAATTGAAACAACGAATTTTCCTTACAAGTCCCCGTCTCCTTTGGGTTCGATATATATTAAAACTTGGTCAAGCTTACCACGCTAATAGCGAACACGTACACTTGCGTGAGGACTTATTTACACCGAAAAAGTTTTTAGCTCCGTTACCGGGGAGTTGGCTAGATTGTTTGGTTGTTTATTGTTTCTTTTATTTTTGATTGGTTACTACTGTGAGAATTTGATACTCGTTTTCTTATAGGTATATGCACACCAGGACTCAAGGAGGATATTTATTACCCTTTGATTTAGATCTTGAAACGAGCCTACAAAGAAGAAGAAGAGAAGCTACATTGAATCGAGAGAACATGGAGAATCAAATGAATGAAGCTCGAGATGAGATTAGAGAAAAGGAACCATTAAGAGGACAAGTGCATCAAGGTGAGGATCACTTGGCTCAAAGGGAGGTTCCACAACCACAACTTATACCACGTCAATATCAACCTTATCCACCACCAAATCAACCATATTACCCACCTATATATCCTAACTAACCAAATTACCCAATAAACCAACCATACTATCCACCACCACCACATAACTATCCTTACTATCCATACCCACCACAACCTCAACACCAAAGACCAAAAATCTTGAACCCACTGCAAAACAATGAACCATTACTTCGAGACTACTTTGAGCCAAGAGTTAATGAGCATTATGATGGTATTGAGAGACCACCGATAGATGCTGAGAAGTTTGAGCTTAATACTAATCTGTTGAAGTTGTTAAAGGAGTCTCCTTTCGAAGGATCAAGTGATCGAGAAGATCCCAATGCTCATCTCAATAACTTCATGGATGTCGGATAATGATCAAGTGATCGAGAAGATCCCAATGCTCATCCCAATGATCAAGTTGTTAAAGGAGTTATGTGACACGTTCAAATACAAAGGGATGTCGGATAATGAAAAAAAGCTCCATTTCTTTAATTTTACCTTGATCGGGAGAGCTAAAACATGGATTCGATCTATGAATCCGAAAGCAGCCACATGGGAGGAGTTGAGTTCACAATTTCTCAAGAAATTTTACCCTCCATCAAAAATGTTGAAGGTGAGGGAAGAGATAAAGACTTTTCGATAAAAAGTGAGAGAAACAATATCTAGTGCTTGGGAGAGGTACCAAACCTTGTTGTTGGCTTGTCCTCAACATGGTTTGAAGGATGAAGATATACTTTTGACATTCGCAATTGGATTGCATGAAGGAGACAAGAATTACTTAAATTCTTGTGCTGGAGGCTCGGTTTGGACTAAGACCGTTCGTCAAGTGAACGAGATCATCGAGAACATAGCTGTGAATGATGCTTTTCAAATAGATTCCAATAGTGGAAAGGGTGATCGAGTTGCACTTCTCGAGGAAAGATAGACAAATGTGTCTAATTTGGTCTATGGAGGCCAAAACAAAAACCAAGCTCCAGCTCCTATGCAAGTGAATGTTGTCGAGAGTATTCCTCCTCCTACTACCGCTACTCAAGAAGAAGTGAGTTACATGGGTCGTCCTCAATACAACAATTCTTTCCAAAACAAGAGAGTTGATGACTTGTATACTTCACAAGCAAGTCAAATCAAGAGCTTGGAAAATCAACTCGGGCAAATTGCTTCATCTTTGAGTCCACAAATCAACAAGGGTAAGTTTCCTTCAACTACCAAAACTAATCCAAGAGAGCATATTAATGCTATTTCTACTTGTAATGAGTTGAAGAGTGAGGTGTTGAAAAGAAATGCTATGGAGAATTTTCATTTTGAATTGGTGGAGGAAGTTAAATGTATTAAGGGGAAAGAATATTTTGTGAAGGGTGATGAGAGAGTAATAGGGGTAGTTGAGAGAATGGAGAAAAAGGATAGGAAAGTTGAACAGGTAGAAAAACTAGGGGGTGAGGAAAGAAAGGTAGAAGAAGGGAAAGTGGAAAGAGATGTGAAGGTGGAAATTTCGAAAGGAGTGAAAGATAAGCTCGATGATAGATTTAAGAAGTTCTTTGAGATTTTCACAAAGCTATATTCAAAGATGCCTTTTCTAGAAGCTATTGAGGAATTGCCAAATTATACAAGGTTCTTGAGGGATGTTATGGCAAGGAAGATGAAATCCAATGAACCGGAAATGGTCAAGCTTACTCATGGGAGTAGTGAGTTGATACGAAAACATCTACTTAAAAAGCTTAGAGATCCGGGGAGTTTCATTTTGAGCTGCCACATCAAAGGAAGTAAGAAGATGAAGGCCTTGTGTGATTTAGGTGTAAGTGTGAATATGATGCCACTCTCTATTGCTAAAAAGTTGGGCTTACATGAGTTGAGGCCAACAACAATAAATGTGCAATTGGCCGATGGTTCTAAAGTGAACCCTAGAGGGGTGATAGAAGATGTGGTTGTTCATGTGGGGAAGTTCATTTATCCCGTTGATTTTGTTGTGCTTGATATTGAGGAAGATGTTAGAAATCCTATCATTTTTGGGAGACCTTTTCTTGCTAAGTCGGATGTCTTGATTAAAATCAAGCGAGGAGAGGTTACTCTTGGAATGAATGGAGAAAAAGCTACTTTTTCAATCCATGACAATTCTGAGAGTTCCCCAAAGAAGATTGAAGGAGAATTGAACAAAGTAATACTAGATGGGATGGAAAGTGATGAAAAAGTAAAAGACAACATTCTTGATCTTAAGAGTGAACTTTGTGTTGATGATCTTTTTGAAAAGAGAAAAAAAGGTGAATGAAGATAAGGGGGTAACGCAAGTGGTGAAGAAAGTGGTGAAGAAGGGATGTTTTTGGAGAAGGAAATTGAGTGACGTAAGTCACTCAACCCTTATTGATTTTGATGTCACTTGAGCTTTATAGCGTCCGGCTAGGGGACGTTAAATCCAAGCGCTAGGTGGGAGGCAACCCACCCTTATATCCTTTTTCGTATCCTTTATCGTTTATGTTATTTTGGTTTTGCTTTTTGATTTTAGGGGTAGAAGCATGAATGCCATTTTTAGCTCATGATTTTGTGCTTTGATTGCTCTTTGTGGATTTTGTGCTATTATGTGCAAGAATAGATTTTAGGAGCATATTTTGCTTAAGGTTTTGAGATATTCTTGTTTTAGGAGTTGATATGGAGTGTGCATGGTTTATTGAGCTTGAGTTTCTTGATTAATCACTCTTTCCAAACTTTATTAGGATTCTAGATCCGAAAAAGTTTGGGGGGGGGGTGTGATTCGTGATTAATTTTTCGATTAATTGCTCATTTTCATGATTAATTTGATTATGTTCAATGACCATTAATGTTTTATGAGGAGTTTTAAGTTGTGTTGTATGGAAGAAAATGGCGTGAAAAAGGTGTAAAGGGATGAAAATTCGAAGTGGTGCAAAAAGGCTTGCACTCGTGCACCAATAGCCTATCACTCGTGTGACTATAGGCACGCATTCGTGAGGTGGCTCGCTGGTTCGGGCGACAATGATGCACACGAGTGCTCTCACGAGTCCGGTTCGTGTGGCCATAGGCTGTGATGCCTTACAAATTCGATTTTGATCATCTTTTGGTCTAACTTTGACCACACTTCCCTAGGTTTGTCCACTCACTCTTTGTCCTCATTTCCCACTTATTCCACACACAAACACACACTTCTCTCTTCACTCTTGCACTCCATATTCTCTCAAAACCAAGAAGAAAAAAGTTGGAGAAAATTTCCATATCTCAACCTCTACATTTCTTTTCATCAATTCCTTCCAAAGGTATGTTCTTCTAACTCTCCTCATTCTATTTCTTGCAATATTATTGGAATTCCATGGTAGCATTGTCTAGAATGAGAAATTCAATTTTTAGGGATTCTTGAGCTTAAATTGGGATTTTTTTTATTCTAGCTTAATTTTGAGCAATTGATGATGAGATAATTCTACATTGTTGATAGGTAATCCATGGGGAACCCAATTGCATGCTAATTTTTTGAATTTTGGACTTAATTGATGATTGAATTTTTTAGTGTAGGCATAGTGACGAATTTTTGGGAATTTTATGCTAAAATTGAATTGTCAAGATAGTGTTGTGCTATTTGACAATGGGTATGAGTACACTAATTCTAGGTTGAGTTAATGATGTTGATTCACCTATGATTTTTTCTTATTTGAGGTTTCATTGATATATGACATTGGCATGACTATAAGTTGCATGATTCCCTTGATTCTAGAATTAGACCCATTATTTTCAATCTATTCTACTTAGTGAATGTAGTTGATAATGAATTGAGTTAATTGTTTTTCCTTTTCTCATGTATTGAATTCTTCTAGGAAGTGTTATGATTGAGCTTATTTTTCATATATCATGCTTTGAGCTTATTTTTTGTAGGATATGTCTAATAGAGGCAAAGGTAAGAGCAAAGCTTTGAGCTCAAGACCTAAGAAAGGATGGAATGATTCAATATGGGAAGAAGAGTGTCTAAAAGAGTGTGGAGAATCACCTACCCACTATGGATTGTTCTTTGAGGAGAAGAGGAGCTACTTTATGAAATTTGCTCAAGTTTGTGGTATAGATTTCCAAGCTGGGAGATATTATGATAGGTGTTCCTTAGAAGAGTGTAACTTTGGGAATGACATTGAAGATTTGTTTGCTAATATCGGATGGAGCGGATTGCTTAATCTTCAACATTTCGACTCATGCAAGGAATTAAACATTGAATTCATGAGCACACTTGAAGTGAGAGAGGTGGATGGAGTTCCGATTCGAGCAAAATTTTGGATAAAGAATGAGAGCTATGTCATGACAACAAATCAAATCAATGAGATTTTTGGGTGTGAAGAAAATGTTGAGAAAGGAAATTTCTATGTATGGGAAAAGTTTTCTAGAGCTCAAGAAATATGGAGAAGGATTAGTGATGATGAGAACTTCAATCCTCAATTTTCTAAGTCCTCTAGTCTTGTTAATCCTATATTGTATTGTGCTCACCGGATCATAGCAAACACTGTCTTTGTAAGAATCGAGCCGAACAGGGTGAGAAGTGATGACTTGTATATCTTGCATTCGATGCTCACTTCTAAAAAGGTGGACTTCGGGGCCTATCTTTTAAAGAATCTTAGTCAACAAAATGTGTGGACTAATTGTGCTTATGGAGGAATAATTGCTCTTATTGCTCAAAGGGTTAGTCCTTCACCCGAAAGGGAAGGTGCAATGGGCGCATTGATTGATGTGATACATTTGATAAGGTCGAAGAAGCTTAAGAGGAAGTTGAATGTTGTTTGTGTTGTAGGGCGGAATATTCATGACCTCTTTCCCTTACTTGAGTATGAGCTAATCACCATCAAGAAGAGTGATAACTTGAAGCTCGATACACCCGAACATATTCACTTGAGGAACAATTTCATTAAAGGTTGAACAAAAGAGCAAGGGGTGCTTCAAGTTCTCAAGCACAAGAAGAAGAACAAGTTGAGGTGGAAGAGCCTATGCAAGATGAAAACCCTTTTGAGCAAGAAGGACTTCGTGTGTTTGAAGGGTTGACGTTTAATGAATGGGGATATGAAGTTCAATCTTTGAGGATTGATGTGGGTGAACTTAAGAATGAGTATTCTTGTCTTCGTTCCGATGTCACGAGGCTCACTGACAATTATCATTCCCTTAACACTACTGTGGACTCCATAAATAGGACCGTGAACACCATAAGCAATAACATGAACACCATGGGAACGAACATTGAGGAGATTCTGGAGGCACAACGAGCTATGATGCAGTGGCATATTGGTGAAGGGCATTTCACTTACCCACCGATGGACCCCCCTTCGTGAAGTGACGATTTATATCTGACTTCATAAGGATGGGTAACTCATTTTCTTCTCTTTATCATGACTTCTATCCCGTATTTTTAGGATTTGAATTTTGGGTAGTAATGGTATTACTTGATGATGGTGGTACTTCTTCATAGGTAGCTTAGATCTCTTGGTATTTGTTCTTGTGATTGATTATTGATGAATTTGATCTTAGGATTTATGATGCTTTTATTGATTGTGCTTAATTCTTGTGCATTGCTTAATATTGTCTCCACTTCTTTGCCAAACTTTTTAGACCTATGGTCCAAAAAAGTTTGGGGGGGTGTGATCAATTCGTCATTCTCTTCACAATGCTATTATCATGATGATTTTTAGTGCTTCTATGATATTTTGGACCGTATGCTTAGGATTAGGCTTGTTTTGCTTGTTATTTTTTGATATATTGTTGTTTGCTTTGAGTAGTGAATGCATGAGATATGTTTATTGTTGTGTGGATGAGTTAAAATTCTTGATTAGTGTAGTGGATTTATTGCTTGATTCTTGGTCTATCTTAGATACTTTTGATTTCATGATTTTTGAGATTTCATTGATATGAGCATTTTGATATGATATGAGTCTTGATCACCATGTCCCGTGAGATTTGAGCCAAATTTTGCCCGTTTCAATTTTGAACGGATGATATTTTTCTTAATGTGAGTTCCACACATGTGCATTATACTCTAGAACTTGGCTTTGGTCTTGTTTGAGGCTACATTAGATAATGATTTCACATGATATGAGATGAGGCATTTTCTTTGATCTATATTGCCCCACTTAGCCCTGTGAGCCTATCATTGATATTGATATCCTTTGCTACTAATTTTGTTCTTATAATCCTTTCATTTGGCTAACCACACTTTAAGCCATTTTCCTTCCTTTTTGGAACTCTCTTGTCCTTATGATTAGTAGAGTGAAAAGAAGGAAGGAAGATTGGTGATATGATGAAGAAAATGGCGGCCAATGTGGAAAAAAATTCAAGTTTGCATGGATTGATTTGAAAAGAATGTTCAAAAGGCAAGTGCTAGCAAGAAATTGAAAAAAGGGTTACTTTTCATGAAAATTTGGTCAAGTTTGACTCAAGTGTTGTGAGTATGTTCACAACTTTGCAAAAAAAGGGAAGAATTATCTATGAAAATGTTATTTTGAAAGAGCATGAAGATGAGATTGCCATTTGCATGAAGACATGATTTATATGATGATTCCTTCTATGCTTTACTAATCATACTTAGTCACTTTTATCCATATTTTCCTTCCCTACCAAAGAGCCAACACTATAACCTTTAAAAGTCCTCATTGATGTGTGATTGAATTATCATTCCAAGTGGTGGAGATTGTAGACTTGAGCCAAGCCTATGGTAGTATTTGTATCATTGTGTGATGATTGAGAGAGCTTAAACACTTGAGTGTTGAGTGAAACACCTATCTTGAGAGGATCATGACTCATTGACTTCATTTTGTACTCATTGATGTGATTTTGATTGTTGATTGGATGATATTGTATCTTAGATTTGCTAGATATTGAGTGATGAGTCTATGGCATTGATCTTGTGCTTGATGCTTCATACATACAATTATACCCCTATCTTATCGCTTCGTTGCTCGAGGCTGAGCAACAATCTAGTCTGGGGGTGTGATTAGGGTCATAATTGCATGTTTTTGCATCCATTTCTCTATGTTTTTTATGTTCTTATGTTCATATTTGACCCTAAAATGCTATAATTTGTGTTTTAACCCTTTTTGGCTAGAAGGTTGTATTTTGTAGTGAAAATGAGCAAAAATCGGCAAGAGACGAGTAAGTCCAGAAATTTTGAGTTGATCCAATGGAGACAAATGATATACCATGTCTAAGAGTTCGAAGAGAGGGTCACAACGGAAAAAGAATCGAGTCAATCGGAGCTCTAGAACTCAAGATATGAAGAAAATGAGGAAGTCGGGGATCGATAGGACAAGTCGAGGCCGAGTTCGAGCGCAGCCAGGCCAGACTCGTGTGACCATGAGCTTGCACTCGTGCGACACACCTCTGGTTCGGGCGATGAAGGCTCGCACGAGTGCTTACACGAGCCTGCACTCGTGCGAGGTGGCTCTGGTTCGGGCGAGATCAAGCCACACGAGTGCTCACACGAGCCAGACTCGTGTGGTCATATGTATGGGCTCGGGCGACGGTTCGGATGGTCCCAATTTCGAGGGCAGTTTCGTCTTTTTGCACGTTTAATGAAGGACATTTTGGACCAAGCATTGTGAGAACTATAAATACTTCAAAGATCAGATTCTCAAAGAGAATCCAAGTCACATTAGTTCATAATCATAGTGAGATTCTTAGATTAGAGAGAGACAAAGGTAGTTACTTGTGGGTTTCTTAAGATTTCTTCTCACAAATTCTTAGATAACTTTTGATCTACCACTTTGATCGTTAATCTGTTAATTCCTGCATTCTCGTCTGGTCTAAGGCTACATTCTCACCTATTGAATTTCAATTTCCATTGTCGGATTGCTAGTTAGCATTTTAGATGTAAATTGTATCTTTCAAATTTTCATTGTAATAGGTAAATCTCTTTACATTTCTTGCTTAATGATGATTGTTCCTAGCTTAATTATTCTAATGTTTACTTAATTAGCCATGAGCTAATTCCTTTATGTGTTAGTGTATGATTCCTATGGAGTAGTGTAGTGATATGTTGATCTTTTGAATGATTTGAGTTGTTGTATGATCAATTCTCTACATTGATGGATTGTATGAATGCTTCCATGTGTAGATGATAATTAGGGCCATTAGGGAGTTAGTCTCTTGCGAAAGTAGAGCTATTTTCCTAAACTTTCTTGTATTAAGGCCAATGCATATCAAGTGTTTGATTAAATTCCTAAGATAGTGAGAATTATATATAGTGAATTAGATGAACAATTAGAGGCTTTGATATGTTATTAGGGAAACCTTTTGCATGTTGGAGTGGCTTGCCATTGATTGTACACAATCTCATTGCATGATAAAGTGATGCTTAACTACATGAAACATAGGATAGTACACTAGCACATATCTCTCACATTTGCTCACTTTGCAACCCAAGGTGATAGGTAGTTTACTTCTTTGACGCATTAGTAGACGATAGATACCTTTCCCCTTTATTTCTTTGTAGCTAGCCAATTGAAACAATGAATTTTCCTTACAAGTCCCGATCTCCTTTGGGTTCGATATATATTAAAACTTGGTCAAGCATACCACGCTAATAGCGAACACGTACACTTGTGTGAGGACTCATTTACATCGAACAATACCTCCAATTTTAAGAGCTTTAAGAGCTATATAATTATATTGAGTATGATATTAATCCTCTTTATTACGATAATGAATATGATACTTCATTTGTATATATTGATAGGAATCAAAATCAAGAAGAGGAGGATAAGGAAGGAGAAGATTCAAGAGGAGGAAAAGAGGAAGAACAAGAAGAGGAAGATGAAAGTCTACAATGGGACATGAGCATAAATGGAGAAGAACAACAAAATGAAGTGGAGGAGGAGCCTACACTTGAAATAAGCATTTCTAAACCCTTGGACTCTTCTACTTGTGCTTTATTTTATAATATTCTTCATTGTGAATTTGTCTTACCTCTTGATATAACTGATAATAAGATTGAATTACGAATCCTCTTGAACATATTTGTTAGTAGGAGATGGGGGTAGAATGGTGTGATGAGAAAAGAAGAAAATGCATGTGCTTACAAATTCAAAATGATAAGGAAGGTAGGTGTTTGTGGTAGAAATCCTACTTGTTTCCTTGATTTTGAATCTATGAGATTGTTGTATAATGGGAGGAGTGCCAATTATCCTTGGCCATTTAGCTAACATTGGTGCGTCCGGCTAGGGGACGTTAAATCCTAGCGCTAGATGGGAGGCAACCCATCCTTAAAAATGTTGCTTGTTTTGTTGTTTGCTTGGTAGTTAGATATTTTTTTTGCTAGTTGTTTTAATGAAGGAATTTGAAGCTTAGGGATGTGTGTTGGATTTCTTGATCATTGATATGAGGTAGTGTTTACTTACCTTGGTTGGTGCATGTGATTTATCTTAGTTTGGGGGTGTTGCCTCTTGTATATATGGTGATTTCTTGGCTTACTTGAGCTTATATATGCTTTATTGGTCATTGATTCATGGAAAATCCTATTTTCATCACTCTTTTCCAAATTTTTAGGATCCTTGATCCGAAAAAGTTTGGGGGGGTGTGTTCGATCTTCAAATTGTTGATTTGCAAGGATAATGGATGATTTGTGAGCTCTAGAAAGTTGTGTTGAGGATAATTCTCTTCCTACTAGGCCAAGAAGGACACTCTCATGTAAGTGGCAAGTCACTCTCCTATTCTTAATCCCAACTCAAGGTATGGTTTTACACTTATCTCTCTATGTGCTTTTATTCCTAAGTTTAGTTTGCTTGATTGTAGACTGCTATTTGAGCTTAATTGTTGATTCTTGTGGTATTGTGCTTTGATTGATGCATTGCATGATCTTTTCTCCACTCTTTACTAAACTTTTTAGACCCTTGGTCCAAAAAAGTTTGGGGGGGTGTGTTCGTTTCGTAAATCTCATTGCAATGCTATGCTTTTGTTGATTCTTAGTGTTCCTATGATGTTTTTAGACCATATGTTTATCATGTGCCTTATTTTGCTTGTTGATTTTTGTCATGATGTTGCTAGCTTAGAGTAGTGTGGCATGAGATATGCTTATGATTGTGTGGATGAGTTGAGAGTTCATGTTAGATGTAGTGGATTTATCTCTTAATTCTTGTCTTGTCTAGTTGTGATTGATTTTATGATGCTTGATACTTTGATGATATGAGCATTTTTTATATGATATGAGTCTTGATCAACCATATCCCGTGAGTTTTGAGCCTGTGATGCCCGTTTCAATCTTGAACGGATGATATTCTTTGATGTGAGTTCCACACATGTGCATTATACTCAAGAACTTGGCTTTAGTCTTATTTGAGGCTACATTAGATAATGATTTCACATGAGATGATATGAGGCATTTTCTTTGATCTATATTGAGCCACTTAGCCATATGAGCCTACCATTGATATTGATATCCTTTGATCACAATTTTGTGCTTATAATCCTTTCATTTGGCTAACCACACTTTAAGCCATTTTCCTTTCTTTATGGAGCTCTCTTGTCCCTATGATTAGTAAAGTGAAAAGAAGGAAGAAAGACTGGTGATATGATGAAGAACTTGATGGCCAATGTGGAAAGAAATTCAAGTATGCATGGATTGTTACGAAAGAAGGTTCAAAGGCAAGTGCTTGCAAGAAATTGAAAAAAGGTTGACTTTTTGAAAAATTATGGTCAAGTTTGACTCTAGTGTTGTGAGTATGTTCACAATTTGTCAAAAATGGAAGATTAATTCTTTGAAGTGTGATTTTGAAAGAGCATGAAGAGAAAGTGCAAATTTCATGAATAGGTTAATGATTACTACTTTGATTCCTTCTAAGCTTTACTAATCATACTTAGTCACTTTTACCCATATGTTCCTTCCCTACCAAAGAGCCAACACTACAACCTTTAAAAGTCCTCATTGATGTGTGATTGAATTATCATTTCAAGTGGTGGAGAATGTAGACTTGAGCCAAGCTTATGGTAGTATGTGTATGAAGTGTGATGATTGAGTGAGCCTAAACACTTGAGGGTTGAGCTAAACACTTATCTTGTGAGGATCTTGACTCATTGATTTGATATCTTGCTCATTGATTCATTGTTGATAGTTGATTAGATGAGATTGCATTCTAGATTTGCTTGACATTGATTGATATTTTCATGGCATTTGACTTTTGCTTGATGCTTCATTGATACAATTATTCCCCTATCTTATCGCTTCGTTGCTCGAGGATGAGCAACAATCTAGTTTGGGGGTGTGATTAGGGACATAATTGCATCATTTTGAATCCATTTCTCTATGGTTTTGATGTTCTTATGTTCATATTTTACCCTAATTTGGTATAAATTGTGCTATTAACCATTTTGTGGCAAGAAAATGTGTTTTGTAGTGAAAACGAGCAAAAATCGGCAAAAGACCAGCAAGTTCGTAAAAGTTCATAAAATGTGAGTTGATCCAATGGAGGAAAATCATATACCATGTGGAAGATTTCGAATAGAGGGTCGCAACACAAGAAGAATCGAGTCAATCGAAGCTCTAGAACTCAAGATATGAAGAAAACAAGAAGTCGAGGATCGACCAAGCCTAGCTTGAGCGACCACAAGACCAAAATCTTGCGACCACAAGGTCACACTCGTGCGAGGATGCTCTGGTTCAGGCGATGAGCCACCACACAACCAGAACAACGGGCTCACACGAGCCCAGTTCGTGTGGCAGCAGAAGGCCACTCGTGTGATGCCCCGGACAGGCCTAATTTCCAGGGTTGTTTCGTCTTTTAACGCATTTAATGAAGGGCATTTTGGACCAAGCATTGTGGGCACTATAAATACTTCAAGGATCAGATTTCCAAGGGAGGATCATCATTATTCCAAGTTCTTAGATTAGTTTAGAGAGAGAATTAGGTAGTTACTTAGTGGGTTCTTAGTTAGATTCAATTTTCTTTCTTCCATAACTTTTGATCTAACCATTGGATCGTTAATCCGTTTTGTCCATTAGATTAGTCTCGTTATTAGCTACAATTCTACGGTTCATTTTATGATTTTGAGCTCCGGATTAGAAGATAGCATTTTCAAGGTTTGATGCTTGTATTTCAATTTTCCAACAATTGGTAAGATTTCTTGTATTTCATTTCATATTGGTGTTAATCATGTTTGTCCATAGCTTAAATGTTGCATTTCATTTCCAATTAGCCATGGGCTAATATCCTTGTTGCATGGTTGTATGAATACTATGGTGAATTTAGTCTCTTGTTAATCCAATGCATGAATTAGTGATCTTGTTGGATTAGCTCTCTTATTAATGACTTGTATGAATGCTTGAGATGTTAAATTAGATTGTATGGCTTATATGTTTTAGCAATGAAATGAGAATTGAGCTATAAGAACTTTATGCATACCAAGTGTTTGATATATTGCTTGTATGACCAATGAGAATTGCATATTAGCCTAGACCACTTAATTGGAGTATTGGAAGTTGTAGAGAGATCTAGACATCCAATAGAGCCCTTAAATTGTGTTGTAGAGAGATCTAGACACTAGTTGGCTTAACTAAGACACCAAGAGACCTTTTGCATGCTAGGATGGATAGGACACTAGAGGAACCATAGTAGGATTTCATCCATGTACAATTCACACTTGCTCACTTCTTTGAGGTGATAGTTAGGATTTACTTTGCTTTGCCATAGTAGATAGAATCCTTGATGGTTTTCTCACTTTCCTAGCTATTAGCCTTTTGTAGACATTCAATGCTTGCTTGATATCGCATCGTTTCCCTGTGTTCGATATTTAACCTGGTTAACTTGCCACGACAACAACGACCACGTTCACTTGCGTGGAAATCATACACGATTTTGGCACACCCTTGTTCTTCTTCCAATAGGATCTGTACTTTTGGAACTTGTTTGATATCTTGTCAAACTTCTTGGTTAGCATGGCAAGTTGCTCCTTTTAGACTCATGTCCTCTGGAGTAGAGGACTTCTCTTGAGTATCAGCTGCAGCAGAGAATGCAACATTCTTCGTAGCTGATGAAGTTGGAGTCTTATCTTCATGGTCTTCTTCTTGGATATCGAACTCATGTGCCTTCAGATGAGATAATTGTTGGTCCCGAAACGAGTTAAATCTGTGTATGGGGGGG
>JAPKLY010002643.1:0-23263 GCA_026898435.1 Prunella vulgaris | reverse complement strand
CATTAATGAAATCTTGGCCCAACTTTCTCATTTATTTATTTTATTTAAATATATTTATTACACAAGATGATGTGCTAATTTTATCTGGTGCACAACCATTTTTATAATATGAGATTACACATTAAAAAAAAATAAAAATGAGTGTGATCTTAAATAAAAAAGTATACTTTATTAATTTTTGTAAACATGCATAATTTTTTAATAAATATATATTATATTTTTTCGTAAGATAACAAATACAACTTTCTTTTAATTATTTAATCAGAATTGTATCAATTTTATTAGTTTGTTAATCGTAACTTCTGATGATATAAAAAGTTAAGTTTAATTTAAAAAATAAAAAATAATTAAGAATTTTGCACTGATTGTCTAATGAAAAGATTATCATTTATAAAAATACATGTGATAAATTTTAAAGATTATGCATATAATATTTTCTACACTTTATTCAACAATAAAAGAATACACATTTTTATATAAAAATAACAATAATAAAAATGAATATTATACATATTTTATATTTACAGACCGTGCAGATGCACGGGTGATATACTAGTGGGATAATATTAGGAGGAAGATAGACTTTGATTTTTATATTTGATCTTTATTTTCGAATTTATTTTGGTAAAATTAGTGGAGGGAAAGTGAGAGCCAATTTTTTGCGTTCATTTTTAATGAGAGAAATTCTATCATTATTGTTTATTTTTTTGTTTAAGTGTCCAAACAAGAGTACGATAACTAATTTTGTTTTTTATATATAATCTAAGTAATTTAAAACTAAAATAGATAATATCTTGCAAAACTTTTATTTATAGTAGTAATTTAAAACTAAAAATTAAGGAAATAACCTAATAATATTACTCTTTTGTGAGGATGGTACTAGGAAATAACCTAATAGTATGTAATACTAGACTGAGTAGTTCCTAATACCATCCTCACAAAAGAGTAATGCTATTAGGATCCCAACATCAATAATTGAAAATAGAATCACTAAATCATTAATCAAATTGATAATCACACACCAAATAACTAAATTTATCATAACAAGGAGTTTTGGTAAACATGATGACGTGTGAGTACTACAAGTGGATATGACTACTATAAGTATCACAAGTACAATTTCAACTAATAGGTAACACAACGAGTAATCTTTTCGTACAACAAGTGTATATCTTTGAACTAATTTTGCTTTATATATCTAATCTAGTAATTTAAAACTAAAATAGATAATATCTTGCAAAACTTTTATTTTTAGTAGTAATTTAAAACTAAAAATTAAGGAAATAACGTAATAGTATTACTCTTTTGTGAGAATGGTACTAGGAAAGAACCTAATAGTATGTAATACTAAACTGCGTAGTTCCTAATACCAACCTCACAAAAGAGTTATACTATTAGGATCCCAACATCAATACTTGTAAATAGAATCACTAAATCATTAATCAAATTGATAATCACACACCAAATCACTAAATTTGTCATAACATGGAGTTTTGGTAAACATGAGTACGTGTGAGTACTACAAGTGGATATGACTACTATAAGTATTACAAGTACAATTTCAAATAGCAGGTAACAAACCGAGTAATCTTTTCGTACAACAAGTGTACATCTTTGAACTAATTTTGTTTTTTATATCTAATTTAGTAATTTAAAACTAAAATAGATAATATCTTGCAAAACTTTTACCTTTAGTAGTAATTTAAAACTAAAAATTAAGGAAATAACCTAATAGTATTACTCTTTTGTGAGGATGGTACAAGGAAAGAACCTAATAGTATGTAATACTAGACTGAGTAGTTCCTAATACTATCCTCACAAAAGAATTATACTATTAGGATCCCAACATCAATACTTGTAAATAGAATCACTAAATCATTAATAAAATTTATATTCACACACCAAATCACTAAATTTGTCATAACATGGAGTTTTGGTAAACATGAGGATGTGTGAGTACTACAAATGGATATGACTACTATAAGTATTACAAGTACAATTTCAAATAGCAGGTAACACAACGAGTAATCTTTTCGTACAACAAGTATATATCTTTGAACTAATTTTGTTTTTTTATATCTAATCTAGTAATTCAAAACGAAAATAGATAATGTCTTACAAAACTTTTATTTTTAGTAGTAATTTAAAACTACAAATTAAGGAAATAACCTAATAGTATTACTCTTTTGTGAGGATGGTACTAGGAAAGAACATAATACTATGTAATACTAAACTGAGTAGTTCCTAATACCATTCTCACAAAAGAGTTATACTATTAGGATCCCAACATCAATACTTGTAAATAGAATCACTAAATCATTAATCAAATTAATAATCACACACCAAATCACTAAATTTATCATAACATGGAGTTTTGGTAAACATGATGATGTATGAGTACTACAAGTGGATATGACTACTATAAGTATCACAAGTACCATTTCAACTAATAGGTAACACAACGAGTAATCTTTCCGTAAAACAAGTGTATATCTTTGAACTAATTTTTTGTTTATATCTAATCTAGTAATTTAAATCTAAAATAGATAATATCTTGCAAAACTTTTATTTTTAGTAGTAATTTAAAACTAAAAATTAAGGAAATAACCTAATAATATTACTCTTTTGTGAGGATGGTACTAGGAAAGAACTTAATAGTATGTAATACTAGACTGAGTAGTTCCTAATACTATCCTCACAAAAGAGTTATACTATTAGGATCCCAACATCAATACTTGTAAATAGAATCACTAAATCATTAATCAAATTGATAATCACACACTAAATCACTAAATTTGTCATAACATGGAGTTTTGATAAACATGAGTAAAGATGTGAGTGTTGAGACCAGGGTCATCACATCTGGAATCATTCCCATCCTTCAGGACATTTTTCTTATATTTTTTCTAACGACTAACTTTTAGTGTTGTCCAAATTGTCTTTGCTATCATTTCAGGTCAACATCCTTCAGGAAACATGTTCCAGTGATCAATTGCTTAGTGTTGCCTCGATGGTTGTCCTTGGTGCTGTCCCTGGTAAACGACGGTCAAACGGCAGTTACTTCAATAAACCAGAATATTCTTGATGCATATGGAAGGACCTAGAACATGTTGGAAGAGCCTGGAATTATAGAGAGCCGAGAGTTAAAGAAAGGAAGTTACATGGAAGTTACCTCAACTCCTACAAAAGTGGATCTCAACTTCTATCCATGATTTCCACTTCATTGATGGATGGATCATCATTCCAACTCTATAAATAGATAAGGAATACATCCAGAAATCACAAGAGAGAGCCCACACTACATACTGAAGCATAGCGCATAAATCGGAACCCATTTTATGATTTTAGTGTAGTGTTTTCACAAGTGTTGTTACACTTAGTACAACACTCGTGTATATTATTATCCCATACATTTTGCTGAGCTATTCACGGGGTGTGTTAGTGTATGCTTGAAGTAGGCTTAGACTTAACAATCTAGGTTTGCCATTTGGGAACTTGTTTGGATATTTTATCCGATTTTATGTTTGAGATTTGGAAGGAATGTTTCCAAGTCTCGAATTTGTTTTTGTAATCACTTTTTCCAAGTTAGTGATATTTCAGCCTTGAGGCCGCCACAAACTAATTTTAGTTTGTGGAAAGATTGAGTTAATCCTTGTGTTCAAAAGTCTTCCACTGTTTATTTATTCTCTCTACATTATACTGAACATATTAAGTGTTGTCTTGAGTGTCGCCACACTTCGAACAATACTTCAACTCAACGGTACCACACAACACTATCAAGTGGTATCAGAGCCATCACTTGATGGTACTAAGTGTTGGTCCTGGTGCTGCGTGTTGAGTTGTCATGGATTACTCTCCTAGAGCCATCTACTCCAGTGGATCCATCACCCGTCCTCCTATACTCGATGGATCCAATTATGCTGCATGGAAAAGCCAGATGAGGAGTTACATCAAAGCCCTTAATGAGCATGCCAGGAAGAGCATATTGTCAGGTTGGAGTCCTCCCACAACTGAAGATAAAGACAGAGACCAGATTCTCAAGAACGAGCTTGAATGGACCACGGAGGAGAACAACTCATCATTGTACAATTCAAAGGCCATCAACGCAATCAACTCATATGTTGATACTGTGAATTTCAACCTTATTCAGAATTGTGTTTCAGCCAAAGATGCATGGGAAAGACTACAAGAACACTGTGAAGGTTCGGGTAGTGTCCGCAGAGCCAAAGCAAAGATGCTGAACACAAAGTTTGAAGGCCTAAGAATGAAAGACGATGAGACGATTTCTCCCTACAATGAGAGACTCTATGAGGTGGTGAATGAATTGCAATCTCTTGGAGATCCAATCTCCAATATCAGGTTAGTAAACAAAACCCTTCGTACTCTTCCTAGAAGATTTAATGGTAAAGTTTGTGCCATTGAAGAAGCTAGGAACACTGATTTGTTGAGTCATAATGAGTTAATGAGTATTTTAAAAACTTATGAAATGGACTTGTGTCAACAAGAATCTGCGTATGATAAAAAGGGTGTTGTTGTTTTCAAAGGAGAAACCTCTTCAAGTTCTGGAAAAACTTTTGTTATTACTGAAATTGAACAGGTTGAAGATAGTGTTGATGACACTTCATATGACACTGATAGTATTGCATGTCTTACCAAAGAATTTGAAACCTACCTTAGGCAAAAGAGAAACAAATCTAATTTTAACACTAAGCCTAAGATAGATTTTAAAAATTCCCCTCAAACTGCTGGTCAAAAGCTTTTTCAAAGAAGAAACTTTAAGTTTGATCCTGAGTATAGAAAAAATATCATATGTGATGAGTGTACTGGTTATGGTCATTATGCAAATAAATGTGCTAACACACAATTAAAGAAAAGGATTAGCTTAACTATTTCTTTGAGTGATGAAGATTCTGATAAAGAGATAAAGGTTACAGATGAAGAACTGGCATTCTTATCTGAATGTATTAGAGATGACTTCCCTGAAAGTGACTCTGATGTTGAACCCAGTGTGACAACACCAGGAACAACATAAAATAGGTATCAGTCTATTTCTGAATTTGATGAGGATAGTACAAATGTTTTCTATTCTAGAACAGGTACCTCACAAGAACCTTTAGAAATAAAGGTTACCAAACTTCAGAATGAACTGAAATCTGTTAATCGAGCCAATGAAGAGCTGATTGAAACCATCACAAGACTTGAGGTAAATCTCACAAAAAAGGATATTGAAATTTCTAAACTCCAAGAAAAGTTGACTGCTTCCACACTTAGTTTCAAAAAGTACTCTAAAGGTACAACTGCTTTGAATGAAGCTTTGTCTGTTGGAAAAACTGATAAATTCGGTCTTTGATTTTTTGAAAATTCTATCCCTTTTAGTTTTGAAAAAGCTGTCACCTTTGTGAAACCAAACTCAAAAGTTTCTTCTAAAAGGTTTCCAAAACGAAGAGGCAAAAGAACTTTTATCTGTCATTATTGTTCAGTTCCTGGACACATTCGTCCTTACTGTTTCAAACTAAAAGATGATTTGCTTTCTGGAAAAGTGTTACCTGGAGTGTTACCACACAAGTATTCACACACATCAAAATCTGCATGGATTAGAAAACCCAAAGTGCTTTGCAATGTCGTTTGTACTTCTTTACAAGCATGTGTACCTGATTTATGGTATTTTGACAATGGGTGTTCTAGACATATGACAGGAAATATTGAATACTTGAATGAATATGAAACTTTTGATGGTGGTAAAGTTACATATGGTGGTGGTTCTAAGGGTAACATAATAGGAAAAGGAACTTTGAATGTTGAAGGTTTTCCAAAACTGAAAAATATGCTGCATGTTGAAGGTTTACGTGCTAACTTGATAAGCATAAGTCAGTTGTGTGATAATAATCTGCATGTGAAATTTGATAAAGACTCCTGTTCTGTATTTGATGAAACTGATAAGTGTGTAATGGTTGGTCATCGTTCTGCTGATAACTGTTATCTCATTGGTGACAAGACTTCGTGCAACATTTCCCAATCCACTGCTGAACCTGAGTACATAGCTGCTGGTAGCTGTTGTTCACAACTCCTATGGCTTAAGAAAATCCTAGATGATTATGTGCTTGAGACAAACACTTTGATAATTTTCTGTGATAACACAAGTGCGATCAACATTTCAAAAAACCCGGTACAACACTCACTCACAAAACACATAAGCATAAGATACCATTTTTTAAGAGATATAGTTGAGAAGGAGATAGTGAAATTAGAGTATATATCCACTGAAAAACAGATAGCTGATATTTTCACAAAAGCACTAGACTTTGAGAGTTTTACTTCACTTAGAAAATCTCTTGGACTCTGCATTACTTGAAAATTTGTGTGTGACGTTGCTCCGAGTGTTACTACACTTGAAGCAACACTACTGTATTTTATCATTTTATTTCATAATTGAGTAGTTCTGTAACTTATATTGTTTATTGCTAACCATATTCTGACGTGATGTGATCTCAAAGGTTTTGTACTGGACATACACAACAAAAGCATAAGTTCTAAAAAATCAAAGGTCTAAACATGCTGAGTAATTAGGCACACGGGACTGACAATCACGATGTGTTCTTTTCAAAAGGTTGTTTAGTTTCAAAAAGGAAAAGAAGAACACTCTTGAATGATCGCTGAGTAACTAGACACACGGGGCTGACAACCACGATGTGTTCTTTTCAAAATGTGATTAAATTCTTGAGAATAAAAAGTGCATAACAAAAAAAAATGTGTATGTGTGCCTACATTATAAATCGTAATTGATCTAAGTCTCAGAATATTTTTAGCATTTACATAATGAGTTATTTAATTATTTTAATTATGATAATAGTGTGATAATTATATGGTATTAATTAATTTATTTTAAAAAAAATTGTCGGTTATTTTTTTAATTCAATTAACTACCCCACTTTCTACACTAACTCATCATGGGTAGTTATTTAAAAATGGTGGATATTTCTCTTAATTAAACTGCTCCTAATCTTAGAATTCTCTTATAAATTGAAGTCTTTCATTATGTGAATAATGTGCCATTTCTTCCATCTCATGTGTTTCGTGCATTAAAAAAATTATTTTTATCAAAAGTTGATTTTTAGTCTCTCACGCATATCAATGAAGCATAAAAAGCCATCAAAATCATCTTCCTCACATACTCACCCACATCAAAACACTGAAACCCTTCAAACCTCTGAAACCAAAAATCCTCTCATCACTCTCGCTACTATGGCTGAAAATGTGACTAAGGATACTACAACAAATGTCTCTGCCGATGCAGCACCAGAGTCTGCACCTTCGGTTGCATCCACTATGGCATCACCATCAACACAGGCTGTTCAGACACCACTACCGATTCAAGTCCTTCTTCCATCAGGTACATCTGATACTCAATGTGAAACCCCTAGCTTCTCAATTAGATGATGTTCCTGTCTATAGAATGGTAGAAAATGTTGAATCCCCTGCTGCTAGTATTGTTCATGCAAGCCCTAACATTCCAGTTGCTAATGAAAATGTTCACCCTAGCTTTGAAAATGTGTCTGCAATCCCTGTACAAGTCCCATTTTCACAATCACCCACTCACACTTCATCACATATATCATCCCCATCTCTATCACCACCTATGCCCATATTATCAAAAGTCATAAAAGCCACTGGAAAAAGGAAAATTGCACCAACCCATAGATTAAGTAGAAATTAACTTGAAAAAGATAGGTTTTGGTGATTCTAGATCAAGGAAGAAAGACAATACTTCTATTGTCATTTCTGATACTGAAGAAGAGGCTGCTGATATCCCTGCTCCAATGGAGGTTGATGAACATGCCATTTCTGAGGAGAATGTGACTATTGCTAAGATGTGCAAAGGACTGAAGAAAAGGAGAAAATTCAAAGCTGTTGCTCCTAGTGTTGCCACCCCTGAGGCAACACCTGCTGCTGTTCCAGAACCTGATCATAGATCTTCATCATCCTCTGATTAAGAAAATGATGATAACCCTGAAGCTGAGGAAACTGGTGAACAGGTTGATGATGATGAACAAGCTGAAAGTGATAAAGAAGCCAGTTATGATGAAGATGCTGAGGATCAAGAACAATCTGATGGTGATGATGAAGAAAATTCTGAAGCTGAAAGTGATGATTCTGACTATGATGTGGTGAACTTTGGCTCTGATAACTTCTACTTCGATGACTCCAAGAGCCGGTACAAGAATTTTGCAAAGAAAGATGTGATACATGAGAGGAGGATGAACAACAAAGATCTTGAAGCATTCAATCTGATTCCCTTCTTTGAGGAAATGCGGCTGCTAAATACACTGAGGTACTCTAGCTCTTTTTGTAGTACATGGATTTGTGAATTCTATGCCCATATATGTTCTACAATGATGAAGAGTACTAGTCCAAAGTTTGGTAGAGTGTTCTTTAGAGGATCGATTTATAACATATCTCCTGCTGCAATTAATGATTTTCTTGGAACTGTTAATGCTAACATTGTTGTTGAGAAGACTGATATGGATGAGATTACTTGCTCTATCACTGGTGGAATTCTAACCAAGTGGTCCAAAAAGTTGTTCACTACAAATTTGACTAGCTTGCATTCAATCCTTCACAAGCTGTGTGTGTACAACTGGATGCCTTCCTCCAATACCACAAGAGTCACCAATGCATGCCTGATCTACAAAATTGCTAAAAATCTGCCATTCAATCTTGGTGAGATTATCTATGCAAACATGGTTGGGTTCGGTGGAAAAGTGTCCAAGATTGGAAAACTACAATATCCTGCCTTGATTCATGGGCTTTTAATGAATCAAGGAGCTGATAGGACTGCTGGAGATCACTTATCCACTGAGCCACTGACTCTTGGTATTGCTAAGGTTCTGCTAGAAGGTAATCGTGTGATTGATTTGCCTTACAACCTTCCTGCTGGTGCATCTGCCTCTGTCCCTGCTACTGATGAACCGAATGTTGCCCCTACGGTTGGCAACACTGCTGCTTGCAATGCATCTACTTCCACAACTGGTGAGGTAGTATCTGTTACTGTTCATTGCAGGTACATTGAGGAACAGGCTGCTGCTCTTGCCAAGCAAGTCTCACAGCTCAGACTCCAAGCCACTTCTCTTAACAGGCAGGCTGATATCCTTGAAGAAAGAAGCACATTTTGGAAATCCCTCCTATCCACATCCACAGGGGGAGATGTACCAACTGATGCACCAACTAATGAACCTGCTGCTATTGAAAGTTCTGGATCTAGCAATGTTGTGATTGAGGATATAACCGATGAGGTTAATGCTACTGTTGCTGCTGGTAATGATGCTCCCGGTGTTGCCATCCCTGAGGCAACACCTGCAGATCCTGGAAATGCTGATGCTGATACTGAAGCTGCTACTTAGGGGGAGTTCTTAATGTTAGGGGGAAATTACTGCTGCTGGAGTTTTTTCCACTCTGATCATAACTCTGATCACTAACATTACTAACTATTTGAAGTTGATGATGTAACTTGAACACTGTTTTTATCTTGTCTTTAACTCTGTTTTTGTTCCTTCGATTTGATATTGAACTGATAACATCTAGGATGTCTTTCCCTTTGCTCAATCATGAAGAATTTCTGTTATGCATTTATCATACTCTGTTTAGATGTGCACCAAGTTCTTATCTATAATTACACTGCTTCAAATAACATCTGTTGTGCCTTTGTCATAAACTGATTTTATGTGCATCAGGTTAAGTGTTTACGGATAGGTGTGATTGGGGGAGATTGAAGATGTGAGTGTTGAGACCAGTGTCATCACATCTGGAATCACACCCATCCTTCAGGACATTTTTCTTATATTTGTTCTAACGACTAACTTTTAGTGTTGTCCAAATTGTCTTTGCTATCATTTCAGGTCAACATCCTTCAGGAAACATGTTCCAGTAATGTTCCAGTGATCAATTGCTTAGTGTTTCCTCGATGGTTGTCCTAGGTGCTGTCCCTGGTCAACGACGGTCAAACGATAGTTACTTCAATAACCCAGAATATTCTTGATGCATATGGAAGGACCTAGAACATGTTGGAAGAGCGTGGAATTATAGAGAGCCGAGAGTTAAAGAAAGGAAGTTACATGGAAGTTACCTCAACTCCTACAAAAGTGGATCTCAACTTCTATCCATGATTTCCACTTCATTGATGGATGGATCATCATTCCAACTCTATAAATAGATAAGAAATACGTCCAGAAATCACAAGAGAGAGCCCACACTACATACTGAAGCATAGCGCATAAATCGGAACCCATTTTACGGTTTTAGTGTAGTATTTTCACAAGTATTGTTACACTCAGTACAACACTCGTGTATATTATTATCCCATACGTTTTGCTGAGCTATTCACGGGGTGTGTTAGTGTATGCTTGAAGTAGACTTAGACTTAACAATCTAGGTTTGCCATTTGGGAACTTGTTTGGATATTTTATCCGATTTTATGTTTTAGATTTGGAAGGAATGTTTCTAAGTCTCGGATTTGATTTTGTAATCAGTTTTTCCAAGTTAGTGATATTTCAGTCTTTAGGCCGCCACAAACTAATTTTAGTTTGTGGAAAGATTGAGTTAATCCTTTTGTTCAAAGTCTCCCGCTGTTTATTTATTCTCTCTATATTATATTGAATACATTAAGTGTTGTCTTGAGTGTCGCCACACTTCGAACAATACTTCAACTCAACGGTACCACACAGCACTATCAATGAGGATGTGTGAGTACTACAAGTGGATATGATTACTATAAGTATTACAAGTACAATTTCAAATAGCAGGTAACACAACGAGTAATCTTTTCGTACAACAAGTGTATATCTTTGAACTAATTTTATTTTTTATATCTAATCTAGTAATTTAAAACTAAAATAGATAATATCTTGCAAAACTTTTACTTTTAGTAGTAATTTAGAACTAAAAATTAAGGAAATAACCTAATAGTATTATTCTTTTGTGAGGATGATACTAGGAAATAACCTAATAGTATGTAATACTAGACTGAGTAGTTCCTAATACCATCCTAAAAAAAGAGTGATACTATTAGGATCCCAACATCAATAATTGTAAATAGAATCACTAAATCATTAATCAAATTGATAATCACACACCAAATCACTAAATTTATCATAACGTGGAGTTTTGGTAAACATGATGATGTGTGAGTACTACAAGTGGATATGACTACTATAAGTATCACAAGTACAATTTCAACTAATATGTAACACAACGAGTAATCTTTTCGTACAACAAGTGTAGATCTTTGAACTAATTTTGTTTTTTATATCTAATCTAGTAATTTAAAACTAAAATAGATAATATCTTGCAAAACTTTTATTTTTTGTAGTAATTTAAAACTAAAAATTAAGGAAATAACCTAATAGTATCACTCTTTTGTGAGGATGGTACTAGAAAATAACCTAATAGTATGTAATACTAGACTGGGTAGTTCCTAATACCATCCTCACAAAAGAGTGATACTATTAGGATCCCAACATCAATAATTGTAAATAGAATCACTAAATCATTAATCAAACTGATAATCCCACACCAAATCACTAAATTTGACATAACATGGAGTTTTGGTAAACATGAGGATGTGTGAGTACTACAAGTGGATATGACTACTATAAGTATTACAAGTACAATTTCAACTAGCAGGTAACACAACGAGTAATATTTTCGTTCAACAAGTGTATATCTTTGAACTAATTTTGTATTTTTATATCTAATCTAGTAATTCAAAACTAAAATAGATAATATCTTGCAAAACTTTTATTTTTAGTAGTAATTTAAAACTAAAAATTAAGGAAATAATCTAATAGTTTTACTCTTTTGTGAGGATGGTACTAGGAAATAACGTAATAGTATGTAATACTAGACTGAGTAGTTCCTAATACCATCCTCACAAAAGAGTGATACTATTAGGATCCTAACATCAATACTTGTAAATAGAATCACTAAATCATTAATCAAATTGATAATCACACCAAATTGTTGTGGTAAGAGTTCGCTGAATTTCTGGTCGCTGAATTTCTGGTAAGAGTTCGCCAAATTTCGTCGCGGTTTCTGGTTGCTGAATGCGCCAAAATTCACAATTCACGCAACTTCTCTTAGATTAACTCCGAAATTTGGGAACTAGGGTGAGTATTGGGGATTTTTTATCATATTTTTTTAAAACAATATTAAGAATCCATTTTTTAGTTACAATATATAAAAAATTTACATGTGTGGGGGTGGTTCAGTTGGCTTGCGCGTAGGTCTTATAGTTCTGAGTGATCTTGAGGTCGAGAGTTCGAGCCTCTGTCACCCCAAATTTTTAGTTATCCACTCTCCAAGAATTTAATTTCTTTTTTAGTTATTAACTTTCCATGAATTTAATTGTGAGTAATAGGGATTCTATTTTATCATATTTTTTCATATTCAATAACAAGCTATGTGTAGCTTAGTTGGTTAAAGACAAGTTAATTGTTTGAAAGGTCATAGGTTCAAGTTCTACTGATGTATTCATTTTTTATACTGCAAACTTGATTCAAATAGTTTTATTTAAAAGGGTCCTATGTTCAAACCTTGCTGGATTAAAATTTATAATTTTTTCTTTTTTAAATATAATTTATATTTTATACGGAAAAATTAATTAATGGAAAAAAGATAATAAATAATAAACATCAAATTAAAATAAAAATTTTCTAGCTTATTTGACAAAAAGATAATAAACATCAAATTAAAATAAAAATTATCTAGATTATTTGGCAAAAAGATAATAAATAATAAACATCAAATTAAAAAAAATTATTTACCTATTTGGTCGTTATTTGTCTATTTGTCAAGTTTAATCGAAAGGTTTTGTGATCGAACCTTAATAAACAAATTTTTTTAATAAATTTTATATTCACAATTTTATTCAGTAAAATCTATATTTTATATGGAAAAATTTAATAATCGTCACCATTTATAAATATTGGTGACAACATACTATGTCACTATTTACTATGAACAATTAATGACGAAACATAAAATCGTCATGCTAATTGAATATTATATGACAAATATTGATCGTCACTAATTAAAATAAAGATCGTTACCGAATAATATTGTGACGAAATAAGTGCATCATTAAAAAAAGATTAATAATCATCACTATATATCAATATTGGTGACGAAAGAATATGTCACTAATTACAATGAACAATTAGCGACGAAACATAAAACTGTCATTAAAACTTTATATTATATGACCAATATTGATCGTCACCAATTAAAATTGAGATCGTCACCAAATAATATTGTGACGAAATAAGTGGATCATTAAAAAAAGATTATTAATCGTCACTATATATCAATATTGGCAACGAAAGAATATGTCACTAATTACTACGAACAATTAGCAACAAAACATAAAATTGTCATTAATATTATATATTATATGAGGATTATGATCATCACTAATTACAATGACAATCCTCACCAAATAATAGTGTGACGAATTAAGTGCGTCACCAATTCTTTTGAATAATTAATGACAAAACGTATAGTTGTCACAAAAATACTATTTCTCATGACGTTGAATATCGTCAATAAATATTATGAATATCATCACCAAAGTTTATTGTGACGAATTTCTTGTTTTTGTCATGAAAATTTCGAATTAGTGACGAAAAAAACATCAGTGGAGACAAAAAGAAAATTTGTCACGAATTCTCACTTTTTGGTGACTAAAATTAAATTTGTCACTTGTAGGTAACATATTGTGACGAATTTTGTGTCGTCACACAAAATTTCGTCACGGAATGTGTGATTTCCTGTAGTGAGCAATATGTTGAAATCAAAACTCCTGTAGAATTGATCAACAAAGGCTTTGGCACTGTGATAGTTGAGTTACCTGCCGTAGAGAATGTTGAAGATCTAGTGTATGAGAATGTTCTAACAGAAGTAGAAACACCAACAATAAGACCTGATGAGTTTGCACTAGGTGAATCTACATATGTAGAGAATAATGATCAAGGACTAGAACCTGAATCAAATTTAATTTGGTTAAAAGATCACTCCCCTGAACATGTAATTCGAAACTTATCAGATGCTGTAAAGACTAGAAAACAAATCCATGAGGCAATGTTTCCTACATTCCTTTCATCTTCAGAACCTACTAATATTCATGAAGCACTGCAAAATGTCAATTGGATTATTGCAATGCAAGAAGAATTGAATGGTTTTGAAAGAAATCAAATATGAGACCTTGTTCCAAGACCTAGGAATCACAAAGTGATTGGAACAAGGTGGGTGTTCAAGAATAAACTTGATGAAGATGGAATAGTAACCAGAAATAAAGTAAGGCTAGTTGCTCAAGGCTATTGTCAATCTGAAGGCATAGATTTTGATGAATCCTTTGCCCCAGTTGCAAGATTAGAAGCTATAAAAATATTTCTAGCCTATGTTGCACATATGAATTTTACAGTCTATCAAATGGATGTAAAGATTGCATTTCTTAATGGTTTACTATCATAGGAAGTGTATGTTGAACAACCACCAGGATTTGAGGAATCTGCAGCTGAAGACATGGTTTATAAGATTAGAAAAGCCCTTTATGGACTTAAACAAGCACCCAGAGCATGGTATGATACCCTATGTGATCATTTGATAAAAAATGAATTCAAAAAGGGTATAGTTGACAAGACCTTATTCAGATTACAACATGGAAATGACATATTGCTTGTTCAAATCTATGTTGATGATATAATCTTTGGCTCAACCAATGAAGATTTATGCAGAAAGTTCTCTAAGATCATGACTGAGAAATTTGAAATGAGCATGATGGAAAATCTGAATTTCTTTTTGGG
This sequence comes from Prunella vulgaris, assembly GCA_026898435.1. Classification (NCBI taxonomy): domain Eukaryota; kingdom Viridiplantae; phylum Streptophyta; class Magnoliopsida; order Lamiales; family Lamiaceae; genus Prunella; species Prunella vulgaris. The sequence continues at coordinate 8,411 of JAPKLY010002643.1, read as the reverse complement.
TTACAAGTTAAGCAAATGGGAGATGAAATTTTCATCAATCAAGCTAAATATACTCAAGAGATTATCAAAAGATTTGGAATGGACAGCTCTAAGCCTACCAATATACCTATGACACCTTCTATGAGTCTTGACAAAGATGAGAATGACAAAAGTGTTGATGTAATCAAATACAGAAGATTAATTGGATCATTGCCATACATTACAGCTAGCAGACCTGACATCATGTTTGCAGTAGGTGTATGTGCTAGATTCCAAGTTAATTGTAAGGAATCACACTTGAATGCTGTAAAGAAGATCATCAAATATGTCAAATCCACACAAAATCTAGGATTATGGTATCCTAAAGAAGGAGGAATTGAACTTATTGGCTACACTGACTCAGATTTTGCAGGCTGCACGATTGATAGGAAGAGTTCTAGTGGGATATGTTGTTGGATCGGCTGCGCTGAGTAGAACTGATGTACTATCCTCGCAAACCAACACAGGTCTTTTCTAGCGTGCTTATGTCCTCACTCGCACGCACCCTGAGAACTTCCCAGGGGGTCACCCATCATGAAATTGCTCCAAGCCAAGCACGCTTAACTTTAGAGTTCTTTCACAATGAGCACCAGAAAAGAAGATGCACCTTGTTGGTATGAGTAGTACAATCAATTCCTTTAAACCCAATATCTAGCTTCAGCGTCACGGGCGGCACGCAACTATGCCTTTAATCGAGCGAACGAGTGGACTTGAGCGCAGCTCGCCTCCAAGGCAGGGACTGCTAGGATTTCTCCCAACAATCCCCCCCCCCTAGCAGTAGCCTGACTTGAAGCCAAACATACCACTATTTTCGCCATGGGGGACTCGAACCCGTGACCTGTGCTCTGATACCAATTGTTGGATCGGCTGCGCTGAGTAGAACTGATGTACTATCCTCGCAAACCAACACAGGTCTTTTCTAGCGTGCTTATGTCCTCACTCGCACGCACCCTGAGAACTTCCCAGGGGGTCACCCATCATGAAATTGCTCCAAGCCAAGCACGCTTAACTTTAGAGTTATTTCACAATGAGCACCAGAAAAGAAGATGCACCTTGTTGGTATGAGTAGTACAATCAATTCCTTTAAACCCAATATCTAGCTTCAGCGTCACGGGCGGCACGCAACTATGCCTTTAATCGAGCGAACGAGTGGACTTGAGCGCAGCTCGCCTCCAAGGCAGGGACTGCTAGGATTTCTCCCAACATATGTCAATTCCTAGGTGAAAGATTGGTGGCATGGCACAGTAAGAAACAAAATTATATTGTTCTCTCTACAGCTGAAGCAGAGTACATTGCTGCTGGAAGCTGTTGTGCACAAATCTTATGGATGCAATATCAATTATAAGACTATAGGATTTATGCAAGAGAAACCACTATATTTTGTGACAATACAAGTGCTATTGCTATTATACAGAATCCAGTGTTACACTCTACATCAAAACACATAGATGTAAAAACCCTATACTTTTTTCTCTCAAATGCTGTAAAAAAAATCGCCAGCTGCGCCTCCTCTGTTTTTCACGCTGAATACTTTCTGCTTCCTCGTTTTTTAAACAAGCTGCTGCCCTATTTCTTCTCTTGGCGAATGGACCGAAAGCTGCCTTCCAATATTACTTCAATTGGGCTGCTGCCCTTTTTTCTCTTCTTTTGCTAATTGGGCCGAAAGCTGCCCTCAAATATTAAATCAATTGGATAAGGCTGCTGCCCTTTTCTTCTTCCCAAATGGGCTGCTGCCCTTTTCAAATTTAAATGCAAAATGGGCTGCCTTCTAAATAGCAAATGGGCCAAAATTATGCTGGAAAAATTAATACAAGATGGCTCAATTCCTTTTCTCCTTGATAAATTTATTCGATTGACTCAATAAAATATTAGGCACGTGATTTGCTCCAAAAAATCTCATTTTTCTATAAAATAAACAAAACACTACCTTTCTCGAGATTAAATGCAATTGGTCTAATTAATGTAAAATATGCATGAAATCCTATTAAATTAATCAAATAAAGTATATGAATTTCGAATAATTTTCACACTAATCAACACCCCCAAACTTAAAGTGTTGCTCGTCCCTGAGCAACGAAAGAAAATAGAACAAGTGGGAAGATTGCGAAGAAATTCACTCCAAGGTAAAATAAGCAATTGTTAATTCCATCAATCTAGCGAACCTAATAGATACAAATATCAACAAGTAAGTTCACAAGTTATGTTCCAATCAATGAAAAATCAAGTGCTCAATTCACAATTCCTCACATGATATAAGTATTTCTCTCTTCACTCAAAGTGTATAAAAGACAAGTATTCTCTCAAAAATCAAATCATGCGAATGCACTATTATAAGCTTGACAATCATCTCCATTCGCCATCATGAATAAGTGTTCAATTATTGAATCAATGAGGACTTTCATTTGGTTGTAATATTGGCTCTTTGGTTAAGGTATGGAAGATATGGAGAAAGTGACTAATAAATTTGTGGAACGAGAAGCAGAGACGGCTAGAAAATCTCTAAAACTCTAAGAAAAAGTTGCAATTGATCGGACTGCAACTCAAAAACTTCAACTCCCACAATTTAATTGTAATCATGTAGGCACATTCCTCACAATTAATATAATTGAGCACTTAAGAACTTGAAGCACTACCAATTCTATACAAATAAGAGTCTCTCTTCAATAATCATTTCTTTTCAAATCAACTCAATTTTCTTTTTTTTTTTTTCATTTACATTCTTTTCAACTCATTTTTCTTTCTTTCTTTTTTTCTTTCTCATTTCTTTCTTCTTATTTCACTTAGGCACAATTAACCTTCCAAATTCACACTCAAGCTCAATTTCACCATATTTATCAACAATTAAGCTACACTAACTCATAGGAAAATTAGGCTCACAAAAGATGGACAAATAGGCTAAATTTGTAGGTTGCCAAAAAATATAGGATAATAGGCTTAAAGTGGCTAACTACGGATAAAATATCATTTGGTAGGAAATTTTGGTCAAGTGACTATTCAAAACAAAGATGACCTCATATCACTTAAAAAAATCTCCACAAAATGTAGCCTCAAATAAGACAATTGGCAAGTTCTAGAGCAGACAAGCATAGATGATACCCACATGAAGGAAATAGACCAAAACATTTGACAGTCTAAAGGCTCTAAAGCTCACTGGCTTGTCTAATCATGAATAAGAGCTCAAGATCAAACACAATCACATAAACAAGTAAAAATCAAGCATCAATTCATACCATCAACTCAACCAAATCTCAAAAACTAACAACCACCAACAATTAAGCCTCAAACATGATTCCACCACAAGACATCTCAACTACAAAAACTAACTAAGAAAAGAGGAACAATGGTTACAAATGAAGGTAAACTTTAAAAAATTAAACACCCCCCCCCCCCAAACTTAAAGTGAAACTATCAAATTTAATGCAAAGTTTGGGGATAACTGTGTAACCTTAGGAAATTTGCCACCAAGTAAGCTCACAAAAGTGCAAGCCACCTTAACCACTTTGTTCCAACAAAATTAAAAGAAAAGCGTAAAATGAAAGCAAGTAAAACAATGGGTTGCCTCCCATTAAGCGCTAGGTTTAACGTCATTGCCAGACGGTTTAGGTAAATAAAACAAAAATAAAAAGAAAAGGGGAATGAGCCATGAAAAACTTTTAGAGACAATATCAATCTCCGATTCCAAAGGTTCAAGGGGATCCTTCCTTGACCGCTTGAGCATACATACTTACAAAAAAGTCTCCAAAGAGCATCAAATTCCCATGAAAATAAAAATAAAACAAACAAAATGCAACTAGCAATACCACTCAACGAACACCAAGTCACACCAAAGGCACTCAACTAAATCCCGGCAACGGCGCCATTGACTTGGTCGGATTTTTCGTAGCAAAACAAACCATTCTCTTGCTACTCCCCAGCAAGTGCACGGGATCGTTGTATTAGAACACGGAGTATAACGACCAAGTAGTATCAAACCACGGGATTTAGGAGTACGGTGTGACCCTAGTGCTATGTGCCAACATGTTATTGTAGTTGCTAAACCCGGAAAACAAGAAAATGAAAAGAAACAAAAAGCACAAAATAAAGCAATTAAATAAAAATAAAATAGGGCACCAGACTAAGTAGGATCAAGGAGAGAGGAACGTAAATCTAGGTGATGATCAAATTACAAAAGTTAAGCAAATGAATTAATTAAACTACTCTAGTTAATTTCTCAATTATGTTTAAGGACTAATTACTCTAGGCTAACAATAAGCTCGACAGAGTAAAAAACTATGAAAGACAACCCTTCCCTTTCGGGTAATATAGCCTCTCAATGAGGTGTTCCCAAATCCAGTACTAAAGCGTCCTCCTAATCTTCCACTTTTCGCTCTCTAAATTCGAGCTAAAGTGTCTAATGATGGGGGTTCTACTACCAATTACCTTCTCTCGAATGCATAAAAGGCACAACTAAAGCTTCTAATTAATTCTACAATCACTATCATGCAAATCTTTAGCTCACTCAATTCTAGTAATATTGCAAGCATAAATTCATACATAAATTAGACAAGAAAATTAACTAGAGCACAATAAAGACCATCAATAGAATCAACATCAATCAAGAAATTAAATTAGAAATAATTAAATCAAAACATAAGTTCAAAATTAATAATCTTCTCAAACACCTAAAATTACTAAGAGTACTAGCACATCAATTTAAACCCTAAATCTAACAAAATAAAGGGAAATAAACTAATGAACTATTAATTGAAAAACAAGATAAAAGTTAGAATAAACCCTAGAAGATATCATGGGATTGAATCCACTTGAATCTTGAAGACCAAAAATATTCTCCTCATCTCCAAGTAGGCACCCCACCCAGTGGGTGGAGTTAATATTTTAGACTCTCAAAACTCTATACTTTTCTCTCAAATGCTATAAAAAAATCGCCAGCTGCGCCTCCTCTATTTTTCACGCTGAATACTTTCTCCTTCCTCTTTTTTTAACCAAGCTGCTGCCCTATTTCTTTATAGTATGCGTGACAATTAAAAAAATCTTTATAATTATTCCAAGAGTCAACTGTTATTGTAGTGACACTATAAACCATTCAAATGATTATTTATCTAAAATGTTATAAGAGTAGGACTCTTGTGAACTCGAGTACACATTAATTCGTATCTCTATTATGTGTATTCACTATCACAGATATTCATATATACTATCACTATTATAAAAATATACTTGATTTATTAACAGTGATGTTGTATATGCATAACAGTGGTAATATATAAATACAGAGATTGAAGATAAAGAGAAGTACGAAAATACTCAAGCTATCAAGAACTCAAGCATTCAAACTCTCAAAGCACTCAGAAAACACTCAAAAATTTTGTAGTTTTCCTTTTGTTTTCATACTTAGAGTTCTTCTCTGTATCATAGGCTTACGTTGTAATATCCTAAAAGCCTACTGAGATAGTCCAAATCCAGAAAATACTCCTTATTGTAAAGGACTATCTCAAACCAAGTTGGAAACCACTCAAAGCTAACAAGCTGTGATGTTTGAGGTGGAGAGTAATCTCAAAGTAAGCTGAGTCCTAATCTCAGTGTGAAATCTGGAGTGGACTAGCATTCATGCAAATCCTAGGGATCAAGACTAAGATGTGTTCTTTATCAGTGTATCTTGGCACTATAAATCAGGAAAATGGGTGTAGGAGAGTTTAACTCCGAACCAGTATAAATCCTCTTTGTATCTTATTTGCTTTATTTCTTTGTGTTTGTTGATTGGATAAATCTTTTCAAGGATATAAAATCTATTTTTGTACCTTATCCGCGGCTAACAAAATAATATTGATAATTATTCAACTCATAGGCCACCTAACCTTGAAGTTGGTAAGGTATCAATTACTAGTCTCTATGAAGTTTCAACACACTACTTACTAGTCCCCTATTGAAACATTAAAGGCTACTTGAATTAGTAATACAGTCCACTATGTCTTTTACTTATCTTATTTACAAAAAGATTTCAATACAGGTGTATTCCCCCCATACACATGTTTACTATATTTGGGACCAACAAATGCCCATATACATCGGAAGCTTAAAGGACTTTCTTACACGAAAAATATAAATCCATGGTAAATTAAAGCTAATAAAATATTCATCTATTCTTCAAATCTCCAAATGAGATTCGTCCTGAAGACAAAAATCCTAGTAAAAAGCATGTGCACATAAGAATCAAAATACTACGATTGTGGAACACCCAGATCAAAATATTTTGGAAAATAATGAGGATCTAGTTTATATGAATCTTATAAATAAATACATGAGGTAAATATATCACTGTTGTCGATAACTTATATATATATATCCACAGTTGCCTTTTCTAAAATCCATATCTAATACATAAATTGGATCTCCAAAACACTTTAATTAGATATACAGGAAAAAACCAAATGTTGTAGAGCTAGACGCGCTAAATAAAAAATATATTTGGTTCTATCGTACGTAACCCCCCCTCCCCCGAATATTTTATCCTTGAAGGATATAGATGAGTATTTGTATGAAAACGAACTGAAATAATAAGGTAGAGAGATACAAAGTGAGATTAAAAGCTTAAGGGTTTTTCGCAGAGACCTGTTATTGATTTTGATGTGATCAAACATATTTTTCTATTATGAATATTATAAAGTTCCACACAAAATATCACTGGTAGTTAAATTGATTTGGAATGATGGATATTATAATCATTAAATATTGATATTTAAATAAAGATTTTAGATGAATTTAAAATTCTCCATATGAGGAATGATGAAAATCGAATCATAAAACTGCAAATATCATTCTATGATTTGAAACAATTAGGTCGAATATGGTTTAATTAACTTAGTGAATTCCTCCTAAAGAAGGAATATATAAATAATAAAGTCCTTCCTTGTGTATTAATAAAGAAATCATTAAATAATTTGTGTTTCATCTCACTATATATTGATGATCTGAATGTAATAGGAAAAAGCTAGAAAAGAGATTTAAGGAATTAGTTAATTCAATCTTAAAAGCAAAATTCGATATGAAAACTCTGGGTAAAAACAAATTTTATCTCTGTTGGTCCTTTAAAGTGGTCAAGGTCTAGAGAGGGGGGGGGGGTGAAAGACCTTGAAATAAAATCAGATTTTGTTACAACTGTGGACTAGAGGGGATTCTAGAACCTTACAGTAGCCTCTATAAGTTCAAAAATAACAAGTCTACAAGAGTTTTAAAATAGGACCACAAAGGTTGCAACTGTGGACTAGAGAAGTCTACACCTGTAGAATTTAAAACTTGCAAATAAAAGAAATCACTTGTAGACAAAAGATCAGAGGGATTCTCATACTTAAAAGTGTATTGAGAATACTCAAATGTGCAACGGAAATAAGTGAGTGTTAATGAAAAACAATATAAACAAACTTAACAGCTGAGTGACTTAGAGAAGTCTATAGCTGTAGAGTCAGTTTTTCTTTATGAAAACCACAAAATTTTATGCACTCAGTTTTCAAAAGAATGATGAATGTAACAAATAAATTAAATATGCAGAACAAGAATATAAATGACAGAAAGTAAATAGACCAAATTTATAGTGGTTCAGTGTCTATAAAAAGACCACCTACATCCACTGTTACACCACTCAGGTGCCAAATTCACTAAGATGATATCACTCAGATCAATACAACAAGAGATTAAACTACCCTATTCACTCAAAATACAACTCATAAAGAGTTTACAAAACCTCACAAAGAGATATCTACAATAAGTAGAAATATAAAAACAGGTGAGGGAACAACAACAAAGAGTGTGATTCTTTCTAAGAAAATCCTAACCAACTACCCTATGAATCACAAAGAAAGATAAAAACAGTAAAGCTCTCAGAAAGTTTTTTGGCTGTGCACTTGCTTAGGCAGAATGCTTGTATGCTCAGGGTTGTTGTTGTTGCTTCCTCTGAGGACTTCTTCTATATATAGATTGAGTGGTGTGACTTATCCGTTGAGCAATTCAAATTTGAATTTAGGATAAGGCTCCTCCATCTCTATTTGGCATGTGTGAAGTGGTCCTCATCCTTCACACAGTATAGTACTGAGTGTACTCTTTATATCCATCTAGAAATATTCTTATAGCTTCTAATCTTGCAACTGGGGCAAAGGATTCATCAAAATCTATGCTTTCAGATTGACAGTAGCCTTGAACAACTAGCCTTGCTTTATTTCTGGTCACAATTCCATCTTCATCAAGTTTATTCTTGAACACCCACCTAGTTCCAATCACTTTGTGATTCCTAGGTCTTGGAACAAGTTCCTATACTTAATTTCTCTCAAAACCATTTAATTCTTCTTGCATTGCAATAATCGAATTGACATCTTGCAATGCTTCATGAATATCAGTAGGTT